>QKWP01000305.1:318841-365346 GCA_003550325.1 Gigaspora rosea | reverse complement strand
ATCGAATTCAGCTGATTTGAAGGAATGTGATGAATTTTATGATCATCGATAATTATTTTTTGGTAATGTTTTTGATAATAGTAATACTGTCATTTATTTGTCATTTTAATATCATTTATAAAAATATTTTTTATGACTTGTCATATTACCATGGTTTTGTATAAATTTTTTTTATAATAAATGACATTGTTATTTTAAAATGACATGTCATTTATAGTCATTTTCATAAAAATTTTTATGCTCTTGTTATTTACTATCACTGAAGTACAATACTTAAAACTAGCTAGCCAATTTTAGAAAAAATTAACTGATCGGTCAAAAAATCAGCTTAGCCAATTTTTTAATTTTAGCCAGGATTACTACTTGTAACTAGAGTTCCAAACCGGTTTAAAAATCTTTAACCGTGATCTGTTAGGTAAAAACTGATTAAAAACAGCTATCTGAAACTGAAAATGATTAGCTAATTAAAACGGTTTATCCAATTATAATCAGGTGACCCGAATACCCAATTATAATCATGTGACCCAGATTTCTGATTATAATCGGGTGACCTGGATACCCAATTACAGAAACATGTAAAAATTTTTCAATTTAAAGAAAAAATTTGGATTAATTTATGTAAAAATTTTGATAAATTTTGATTGATTTATACAAAATTTTGATAAATTTCAATTGATTATATAAAAATTTCAATAAATTTCAAGTCTTTTATAAGCAATTTCAATTTATTTTGATTAATAAAACTAATTTAAACAAGAATTTCAATTTAATTCTATTTAAAACATAAATATTGAGCATTCGAAGAATTTACACTTAAAATTTTCCTGCCCTTATTTAAAATATTGTTATTAACAGAAAAAACTATATTCCATACCAGATCCTATTTTTGGAAAATTTGAAAAACAATTGTAAACAGTCTTTATCTTCTAAATTTGCCGACAAGAAATTTAAAAAACTTGCCATTTACAAAAAACTATCAAAATTACTAAACTTTGGCACCGGTATATGGATATGGCAAGGTTGTGAAATACTTAAAATACACTACAAATTAGTAACACTACTAATGACGTAAATGATGCAACAGCATCAAAAAAAATATCATTATATAGAAAAAAACATATTAATATACAGAAACGATATTACGACATTAACAGTATTAGCACACAATGACTTTTTAGCAATAAAAAGCAAATTACTACTAATCAGTAATATCAGCAATGACAATGACAAATGACTAAAAAAGAAAAAGTCAAATTAGTATTAGAGCGAAACGATAGCACAGTACCAACAATATGACAAAACTAGCATACCGTTAATTCAAACAATGCAAAAGTGAAATACTACTGATCGGCAATATAATACTAGCAAAGCAACAATGACATTAGCAAAATGGCTAGAAGGGTTGCAAGTTCCTTTAAATTCTTTAAATACATCACGACTACAATTTTTACTAATACGACTCAGCAATTTGTTGATTAATTTTTGGTCAGCACTAATAAAAACAGGGCTGTATAGGTTATTCTTGTACTTCAAAGCAGGGTCTTTTGTCAAAAATCTTTGTCTCAACTATAAATTTAGAAAGTGCATTTATTATTCTTACATCTTGTGAAGTAGAGTTAAGATTTCTTAAAATTTTCTCAAATTGTTCAACCTGGTTCACCAATTTTCTTTTACCCTATTGCATAGTACAGGATACAGAAGAGAGAAGCATTGCTCTGTAATAAATAGTAGAAAAAAAAACTAAGCGATGTGAAAAACTATATATTAGTTAGTATATTAGTTAGTTATACTATAGTCAAAAGGTTAGGAGAGTGTCAAAAATTAGATGATTTTCTAGGGGGAAGGGGGATCAAAAAAGTTGAAATAATATATAAGAACCTGACTATATGTATATTAAAAAATAGGGGGGGTAGGCCTCTAATAAAAAATAATCAGGTGATTAATGACACTGCCCTTATTAGATTGTAAAAAATATATATTAGTAGGTTGTAAAAAATATATACAGTATTAGTTAGGGGTGTGCCATTTATCACATAATATTTTTTACTTAATAGCCGCCCCCATCCATGTATGGTGTGATCACCCTAATCTCAGTTCTGATTGGTTAATATAACAACTAATATTTATAATATATTATATAAATATATATAATATTAAATAAATCTTGATCTACTAGTCTGTTTTGGCTGATTTTACTACCAAAATGTTCATCTCGATGAGACAATTCTAACAAGTCCAAAATTATTAAAATCCAATTACAGGGTCATAAGATCGCTAAGGTTTTGCATTATTATTTATATATATATTAAAATTTATATAACTAATAATACAAAACCCCAATGTCTTGTGATCCTGTGATTGGATTTTAATGATTTTGGGCTTGTTGGAATCATCTCATTGAGATGAACATTTTGGTAGTAAAATCATCCAAAACGGACCAGTAGAAAAAAGTTACTTAATATTAAATAATACATAAAAAATATATATATTATGAATTTTATTAACCATAACCGGCGGTGATTATCACCAGTATGTAATTAGTCAATAAATTTGCAGAATCATGTGTAACGTGCAAATCAGTTGTGTAACAAAAATAAAGATTTTTTTTAAAAAAATGCTAATATCTCAAGAATTCGTTTATGAAACTACCTTTGACATTCTAACAAAAAAAATTAATTCCTTGCTAAATTTTGCATATATCAGACACTCTGTTAAAATCCCAGGCCTCACCCTAACCCTAAAGAAATGAAATGATCTTTTTTTTGTTTTATTGTTATTGGTTAATTACACACCGGTGATGATCACCGCCGGTTATTTGTAGTTAAATTCATATATTATATACCATATATAATTTAATATATATATTATATATATTATATATCGACGTGATCACCACCCTGACCCATATATCTATGGTATAAATCATGTAATAAATGGCACGCCCCTTAGTCATAGTCAAAAAGGTCATTAGATTATTTAAAACAGATAATAAAAAAAGAACAGATTTAGATTTAAATATTATATTTAGGGCGTGGCGACATAAAGAAGCTGTCTGGTTGTCACCCCCCAAGCAGCAGGTCCAGAGTTCAAATCCCACTGGAGACGAATTAAAAAATAGGCCTGTGTTATGGTAACATTTGTTCATCGATCGGTCGGATAAATTACTTGTAACCTTGGTTAAAGCCAAGGGACTGGAACAATTGAAACCCGTTTGGCAAGTCCCGAGTAGAGAGGTAGCTGGACTTTTGATGGTAACGGAGAAAAGGATCTTAGCGGTGACTGACCGGGAAACTGGATGGGCAAGAGCCCCTATGGCAAAAGGGGGCCCACTAACCTGGCCGCCGGAGTCGTACCAGAGGAAAAGGTCATGTGTTATAGAAGCATAAACCAAGAAAAGGGAGACCTTAGGCACCTAAAGCCTGGCAGACCGATCCTTCTGGGCCAACTGGATTGGTAGTCTGGGATAACTGGAGAAAAGGATTCAAAGAGGGACTAACCAGGTACTGGGGTCTAGTGAACTTCATAAGGGCAGACAGAACTAATCGGCCAATAAGAGGCGGAAACATGGAGGCATGTACGTGTCAAGACCCAACGGTGCTCTGGGCATACCCATATGGGAGTCTTCGAACGCTAAGAGGATCTGGGACCACCAATACGGGTATATACTGGTATAAGTGCATGCAGTGGTGATCAGATTCTTCCTAGCTTCATGATGCCATCCAACTTTATTCGGCAATGGAAGTATTTGCAAAAGCTCAGGTCCTTGACACCATAGCAAGAAGTACAGTCGTTCGCACATTTCCAAATTCAGAACGCTAAATCCTGGGTCTTCAAGTTGCAGGAAACCGGCTGGTTGTGGCAGCATGCAGGCTTGAGATACTTACCCAATGTGGTAGAGGCAGCTGCATGGCTTGAGATACGAACCCCGAGAAGTACGCTAGTAAGGGATTTTCTGGGTCACCAGATTTCAGGTACACCAACTTGGAAGCATAAAGCGCCTACCTGGCAACACACACCAAATTGGAAGTGATAAATTAGAAGATGTAGATAAAGTGGCGGACATGTGGGTGCTGATTGTTGGTTGAAAAGGGACGTACAAATCCAGGTCAACTATATATGGGAGGCTCTGGTGGGTTTTAGCCGTGAATAAAAGGTTTCACAGCCTGAAGTCCTAGTTTCAATACTTGTATATAATATGTATGTATAAAAGGCACCGCCATATGTCAATTTGCTTAAGTATTAATAAAGTTTGGGGCAGGAGCTACACCCTTAATATTAAAAAAACATATATATTATATTTACCTTTTTTGATTTTAAAAATTAAATAGAATTTAAAATTTTCTTCTGAAATATTCTGATGTAGAACCTAGCCAAACTTAAATTACAAGCATGTCAGACAAAAAAATTTGCAAAAATTAAAAATTCTGAAATATTTTAAAAACAAGACAGACTAGCTATATCACAACATGCTAAAAAATACAGCTATCAATCATTCCTTAAAAAAAAATTTAAATACTTTGATCCAAAAATTTAAAATTTCTAAAATCTCAATCCAAGAAAAAAAATTTTTTAAATTTTTAAATTTTTACACCAATTTTATATGAATTGTAAATTGTATAAATTGTATACCATATAAATTTAAAAATTTAAATTTTGATCCAAAAAATTTTTACCAAAATACCCTAGGTTTCCGAAAATAAGCTACCTCCAAGAGAAGCTACCCCAGATTTTTAGAAAAATTTTTAAAGAAATCGTTAACAGTTGCTATATATAAAACTTTTTTTACTACTATATAAACTTCAAAAAGTTAATTAAGTAAAGTTGTTCAGCGCAACAAAATACACTTACAGTAAAAATTTTATAGCATTTGGACAACTTTTTATTAGTACGTTTTTCAATTTTTCGAAAAATTTAACAATCTGAAAATAAGCTACCCCACGATTTTTCGTGTAACTGTTTGGACAAAAAGGGTAGCTTATTTTTGGACAAATACGGTACATCTATTTAATTATTGCATGAATTGTAAATTGTGTACCGCATAATTTTAAAATTTAAATTTTCTGTTCACTATTAAATAAATTTTTCTGCTCAACCATTGAATAGATTTGAAAACTATTTGTTATTAGAATATATTAATAATAATATAATAAAGCTGCCTTCAATTATTACAAATAAAACATTATGTATCTCTGATAATTCACAAATATTTCTTTTTATAATGCAATCGTAAGGTAAGTAAATTTATAGATAATTGCAGTTCTTTAACTGTATATTAATATCATTCATGTATTGGCCATTATTTATACTACGATTTTGGAGAAAATATTCTGATCCAAGTATTCTAGATATATTTGAAAAATAATAAATATCTGACAAAACTGCTTATTATATTTTAAAAGTAGAATTATAGCCTCATATATATATTACCTATAAGCTATTATTTCTTATAATTCATTTGGCTTAAAAATAGGGAAGTGTTGTTTAATATGTTTAAAAAACATCATTTTTCACCATGTCTGAGTAAAGTTTGTTATACAATGCTGTAATGTGCAATCTAGCATTTGAAAACAACTGCTCAGAAGGAACTAACATAGCTAGGACTGACAGATATTTCTGAGCCAGATTTGATAGTACAGGAAATTGGTTTGCATTATCTCGCCACCATGTTAATGGATCATATTTTCTCTTTTGTATAGGCTTACGAATATAACAATCAACCTCATTCTCTTTAGTTACACTACTTAATTCTTTATTACTATATAAATCTAACATTAAATTATTAGAAGATCCAGCAAATTCATCATTTCTTGGAATTCTTCAATTAAAGATTGGTTATGTTCTTTCTTCAAACAAAGTCTTCATACCATATTAATTGTGGTTATCTTTATATCCTCATTATCGATAAAATTCAAATTTTTTATTTAAGGATCCAAAAATGATGCAATAAGTTCAACTTCATTAGGAACTTTCCAGTACTCTTGGAGAGAAAAGTAACTCGCAGCCTTAATCTGATCATAACTCTATAGTAGTAACAGGTAGTTCTATTAAATGCTAATTTTTAAATCGTGGATCACTATTTTGTTGCTTAGATTTATTTTTTTTAGTTTTTTTATAATTTTTTTTTTGTCCTTGAGATGCATATAATAGTTGTTGAAGTTGCTCTAAGATAATTAGTGACTCATGCATATATTCTAATCCAATTCATCAGAATTTTCTTTATTAATAACTAATTGACTTTTTCTAGATCTGAATAACAAATCTGCATAATCATCTTCAGTTTGCCCATCAGAAAGCACAAACTTTTTAATAAGCAGCTTTATTGTTAGATAAATGTGGTTGAATGTGGGATAATTGAAACTAGAAAATATAGTAGTAGCTTCATAAAATGGTTTTATTAATATAATAAGATCATCCAATAACTGCTACTCATCTTTGGTTAGATTTATTAGTTTCAAATATTCCTTATCAAGTTTATCACACTATTCTACTTTAGATAGTAGTATAAGAACAAAATAAATGATTGCTTTTTTCAATTCTCTAAGTCGAACCTAGACCAAATATGAGGAATTTCATCTCATTGATACATTATCAATTATTTGATAAATTGTTGCATATTGACACTTTTCTTGTGTATCATTAAGTCGTTCTGTTTGTTTGGGGCTTTAAAAAAAAAAAATCAGGTTTTTTGCTCGCTTAATTAATTATACTATAGGTTTAAGGCCTTTTAGTATGCTTAACTAAAGCATATAAGCAGAACAAGCTGAATATATTATATTATTTGTCAAATTTAATATTGCAACTATTGTCGGTTGTAATACAAAAATTTTTTTAGTTAATCCTATTCAAGAATAACTTGATTAAGTAAACTTTTAATATTTTCAGCTATATAAAGTGATGAAATTGGTTGGATTGTTAATAAAGCCCTCATTTAATATAAAATTTGAATTGATCCAAGTTGCTATTACTCCAATATATCTTTTATTTGTTCTTGAACTCTACAAATCTGTAGTCAAATTAATAAATCTTTTATCTATATTCATTATGCCAAATAATTAATCATGATTCTAATTATAAGCTTGATGAATTTTTTTTTGTAGTCATTTCATAAGGAATTTGAAATTCAGTAGGGTCCGTAATGGGCCGGGTCAGGTCGGGCTTTCCTAAACCTGAGATGAAGCCCGAAAATTTTTTTTGGGCCCGATTAAAGCCCGGGCCCGATAAAAAGCCCGCTAAACAAACCGGGCCGGGCTTTACTTTAAATTAGGCCCAAGCCCGATCTAGGCCCGCTAATTTATAGGGTTTGATTTTTAAATTGACAATCTTATGATTCTTCGAAATGATAAGATTGTACAGTATATAAATAGTAAATTGGGAACAAAATTCTCAAAATTATTGATTGTATGATTCTTAAGTGCTTTATTCCATGTAATTTTTGCTGCAAAATTTTTAGAAAAATTTCTAAAGCTCTACAATAAAGCTAATTTATTAATAATTGTTGACTGCGTACATATAGTGTAATTTAATATCGAGTGCAACACATTGTGTAAAATTATTGAATGCGCTTTGAACCCCATTATTCTAGCTTCGATCACATTATAACCATACTCTCAAAAAATTATGCTTAAAATTATTCTAATTTTAATAATCGTTAAGCACGTAATAATAAGATTTATTTCGATTTCATTTTTTCAACTTGTATTCCATCTTGATAAATCTAAGTTTATCAAATCTATTCGATAAAATGGTTGAATGTCATAACCTTTAAAAAAAAAAAAAATAGAAATTGAAGTTCTATTTTTATAAAACATTATTTCAATTAGCTAATATTATCATAGTCAATATTAAAAAAGGCTTACATAAAAAAAAATGCCGCTAGCTTTAAGCAAATTGCATATTATTCCTTAATTTCTCCCAGCCTTGTTCTTTTTCATTTCTTAGCCAGTCTTGCCCACATATTAATATTTCGATAGTTTCAGGAGTTAGATTCAACTGTTCATCATTAACAATTCTTCCTGCAATGCTAAATACCTAATTAAAAAATATTGTTGATGATTTATAATTAGATGATTAGTTTAGCATTAGCCAAAGTTTGGTGTTTTATCATATATTGGTGGCGTGCATTTCGCTAACAATTACTTTACTACATGTTATTTCACTGAAAGTCAATTCTTTGACATGTTTATTTTATAAACAATTAATTTACTGACTGACAAAATAATTCTGGACATTGTTGCTAGGGTCAGGTTTAGAATTAAGGTTAAGATCAGTGCAATTTTTAAAATAACTTGTTAGTAAATTGAGACGTCAGCAAAATAATTGTCAACAAAATAAACATGTCGGTAAATTAATTGTCAATGAAATAAGGTGTCAGTTACCTGATTGTTAATGAAATAATAAATAGCCATTTATATTAGTAAGTTAATACCCAGTTAGAACTTTACTTACCAATTCAGATGCTACCGATGTTATCGGGATAGAAAGAATGTCTCTTGCCATCGAAGATATGGAAGGATATTTTAACTCATTCTCCTTCCACCAAACTAAGATATCAAATATCTCTGAATTAGAACGAGGAACAAGTGGATCAGCCAAATATTGTTCGAATCATCCATATTATTCATGATATGGGCTTGATTATCCTCAAGAAAATGGTCATATTCCTGTATCAATTCATCTTCCTGTAAAAAAAGATCAGAAAAATTATTACAATTGTTAGAAGAAACTGTTTTTTGAATATATGTTGATTTATAAATCATCATGATTCTGCATAATAAAAAATAATAATCGAATTAGCAAAAAATAGTTGTTGTTTTTTAAAAAAACAAAATAAACCTTAAAAACAAAATAAACCTTAAAAATAATAAATGAATCACTTTCCTTATTTTAATATTATTTAACTCATCTTCTGCTTCAGTAGAAGATAAGTCCATTTGGTGCTTGTAGATATGTGTAAGTAAAGACATCTTATAGTGAGGATCCAAAATCGATGCAATACAGTGCATTTCTCCCATATCAGCCCAATACTTATTGAACTTTGACTACATTGGCATGGCCATTTGAGAAATAAAGGTATTTGAATTATCAAAATTTCGTTCAATATGAATTTTAATTTTTACTAAATAGGGAAGAAAAATATTCGTCGAATATGTAGTTCCTGAAATAATGTTCATAACTATATTAAAAGTAAAATATACGTGCTAGTTAGTATAGCTTTATAAATATAAATAAAATTAGACTAGCATAAATTTCATATTCCATACACTAGTAAAATTTAAAGATTTGCCATTTGAATGGCATGACTCGAATTGAATAGCATTCAAACTGCATGACTTCACGGACATGAAAGTTCGTAAAATCATATGATAGTGTTGAATGGCAATTTGAATAGCAGTTTGAATCACTTCGAGTTGTGCCATTCAACATAGTGAATCTTTAAATTTTACTAGTTATGAGAACAAAATATATTATAAGTTCTCGATCACCTTTAGAAAGTTAATAACCGAACCAATTTGTCTTTTTTAATTTAGAACCAGTGGTCTGAACTACTGGTTCTATATTAAAAAAGACAAATTGGTTTGAATTACTAATATTCCTAATTACCTTCATAGAATGGTTTTAGAAAATTACAAATGATTTTAGCCTTTTCCCAATCTTCATCAAGCGGTATAATTTGATCAAAATTATTGTCTTGCAATGCAAGACGTTCAAACACATTTTTGTATGGAATCGTAGACGATAGCATAAGATATATGGAATTCCATCGGGTAGGTACATCTAGAGTTGGACGTAAACTAAATACAAGCGCGGGACAACATCCAATCACAGCATCCTCAAAGCTTTGTTGTCGATATTGCGAACCATAAATCTATTTAACACATTCTCTGATTTTGCATGTAATATTTTTAACAAGTTTGAGACTGTCGTTGACTATAAGGTTCAATATATGGGCACAGCACTGTTGGTGCAACAAATTTCCATCAATAAGCATATTTTGTTCCTTGAGCTTGTGCTTTATGTTCGTTATTGCAGCATCATTACTTGTAGCATTATCCATAGTAATTGCTAAAGTTTTTGAGGCAATATTCCACTCATTAAAACACTTTAAGAGCATTTCGCTGATAGCAATTCCGGTATATGGGCAGGAACCAATTTGAACCCTAAAACTAACTTTTGGAGCTTCCATTCTTTATCGATAAAGTGACATGTTATAACTATATACCAGAGAGTCTGAACCGATGTCCATAAATCTGTTGTAAAACTAAGATTCTTGGGGGCCTCTTGTATTATTATTCGAACCTTTTCTTTAAGATTATCTACAATTTTCATACAATCGTCACGTACAGTTTTTTCACCTACCATTTTATATTGTGGCTGCAGGTTTTTTACAAACTTTAAAAACCCTTCGTGCTCAACTATGCGAAATGGATACGAATGCCTAATAATCATTTCCATCATATCCTCTCGACTTCTGCTTTGGGAAAATTTGTAAGGAACTAGGCCTGATTCCGACAACTGTAATGTTTGTTGTAATTTGTCAGCCTTTACATATTTTTTACATTTTGTGTTTTTTATATGCCGAATTAAAGAACTGGTTCCCGTCTCGTTATCATGTTTCAAGACACTTTTACAATGTGTACATTGAACATAGTCCTCTAACAAAATACAAATACTATTAACTAGTAACAAAATTAATAACAATAATTGTATTACAAAAAAGCATTTTTACTCTTTTCAGGATCATGCCTAACAAAGTGTCCGTCTTTAAAAACCCATGATTCGTTTGTTCTACGCTTTTTATTCATAACAGATGTTTCAAGATTTTCATTAATAGTTGTTATTTCAGAGCCTTCATTAGCTGTAGTTATTTCAAATCTCCCACTTTCACTAAAAACAGAGTAGATGCTTTGTGCTTCTAATTATATTAAATTAATATTAGTAAATTTAATTAAGAATTGTGTTTTTTTAGTGCATTAACATACCGTGGTCCATTTTCTATCTGAATTTCAAAAAATTGATTGTTAATTATGATAGAATAATCATCACTTTAATTAATTTTAAAGGCTCACGGGATAGTATTGAGTTAAGAAAAAAGTTGATTTCACAGAATCTGAAAAATCAAAAAATTTAATTCTTGTTATCTAATACTTCTTGCATTTCTTATTTACTCACCTATTTTTATTTTTTTTTTATTTTTTTTTAAGGCTACGTTCGTACACCAGACTTATTTCAAATCTACGTATATATAAGAAAGAGATTAAATCGACTCCTTGAAGCCTTCTGCACCCTGCATATAAGAAAGGTAAAATTAGTAATTTGTACGATGCATAAGATGCATAATATATAATCTGTATTACTTATCTTGATTCTGTAATAGGGTCTTACCGGGCCCATCTGGGTATATTCACAGGGCCCGAAGCACAGCTTGATATTTATTAGGCCCGATCCAAGCCCGGCCTGTATTATAAAATATGGGCCTGAAACTTGGCCCGAGCCCGGCCCGGCCCGCTAATTTACGGGTTTAGCCCGGCCCGCTCCGCACCCTAAAATTCAGGTTCCAGATTATTTAGAAGCTAACAAAAAGCTTGACAACACAGAATATTTAATAGTTGGCAATCTTCAATAATAAATTTTACCAAATTTTGTAGCAATTTTTCTTGTCGACGTTTAGTAATAATATACAAGGCCTTGACAATTGAGTTATTAGTGTTTTTTTCATTATAATTTTTATCAATTTGATGCTTGAACCAGATATAAAAAGCATATTTTCAGTTGACAATTTATGTATATATTTTACTATAATATATTTTTTTTACAAAGTTGACAAATATCAAAAACTCTATCTTTTATTTTTTAGTTTTAACATAGTTTCATGCAATACTAGAATTATCTCGCTTTTTTTATTTTTTTTTTGTTTTTTTATTAGGTTTATTATTTATAGAAAGTTCATCATTTGTTGAAGGTTCATTATTTATTGAAGGCTCAATTATTGAAGTCATTTATTAAAAGTTCGTTTATAGATGGTTCTTTATTTTTGGGTTGTGTTCCTATGAATCTAAACTGAACTAAACTTAGGTTAAGTTCAGGTTTAGGTTTAGGTTCAGTATTGAACCTGAACCTGAACATTTTTTAAAACATGTTTAGGTTCAGTATTGACTTTTAGAGCTGGTTCAGGTTCAGTTCAGAATAATATATATATATTTAAAAAAAATCTCTTTGTAAATTAATAGTATAGAACCAGTACTACAACATTACAAAGAGATTTTTTATTTAAACATATTAGTTCCACATTTATTTATAGTTAAAGTTATTATATTTTAATATTAATACCAAAATTTGGCCACTATATTTAACATAGTAATTTACTAAGGGGGCTTCCAGAAATTACGTAATTTTTATTTATTATAAAATTTTTTAATCTATTATACACTCACTCACACCTGATACATATTAAATTTAGTACTATATAAAAAAATAAATAAACTACAATTAATAAAATTAAGAAATTACACCCATCTATTCCTAAAAAATAATAATAAGTAGCTGCGCAACACAGTTGTGCGAAACCAGGAGCAGAGAAATTAGTACACTATGATGCTAGATAATATGTATAGATAGAATTATCTAACATAATTTTTTCAAAATGCCTATTAGATTCTGATAATATATATATGATCTAATTATTGCAACCATTTGGATATTCTAGTTGGCTATTTGGGTTGTGAACTAGGAAAACCCGCCTTTGACACTTTTTCAACAATTTTGAGACTTTGATTCGAATTAAAGCGCTAGTTTCTATCTACATGTATTTTACATTTTACCCTATGTTGATATAATAAATTATTGTGATTTTTTAACTTGAATATTAAACCAATTTTTTAACAATCGTGTTTTAAAAATAGATTTACAACCAAAAAGAAAAATCATAGTGTAAAATTTAGGTTTCATAACAAACAATCGCCATTTTCTCAAAATGAAAACCCCTTTCAAAGATGGGTTTTCATAGTCCACAAATCATTTACGGTAGTCAAATTTTGATTCGCAATTGAGTTAAAGTGCATATATTTAGTATCAAATTTACATCATTAATTTCATAAAATTTAATATACCGGTATGCTATTTTATAATTAGTAAAGCAATTGTTCTTTCATATGAAAAATCTGAGTCGGGATATCACTTAATTTGCTCTGATTAATTTAAGAGTCAGTTACGAAAAACAATGTAGGAAAAGCATTAATGAGGTATTAATTTTAAGATTATATAATGTGCGAACAATAATAATATATTTAAAGAACAATAATGATGCAGATACCTGATATTTGCAAAAAAATAATAATTGAATATGCAACAATCGTAAATGTTAAAAATGATTATGTAAATCTGTACAATTTTAATAATTGGCAAACAATATAAACAAAATCTTAAGTGACTTAATACATAAATCAATAATCCAAACAGAATCCTGAGTAAACAAGCTATAATATTAATACATAAGCACAATAAGTCAAGAAAGCATGATGATAAATAGTCAAGTTAATGTACATATAAAGAAAATCAATATTGTAAACACATAAGGTAATATTATAGAATTTTTTAAATATTGATTCCTACCACAAATTCAAAAGCACAAAACATCAGCACACATGCATACAAAATCAAGGAATGGTCATCCAAATCAGAAGCCTAGAATTGTGAACTTTACTTAACTTGCCTGTAAACCATACTCTACGTACTTCGTACTCTGTATCTGGTATACTTTACGTACATTGTACTACATTTCTGGTATATATCCATAGAACAAATAAGGAAAACGTGATAACTATAAGATCGGAGGTATGATCAATTTAATAATAATATAAGAAAAAAAATGATAATTATAAGGCAGGAGCAGAATAAATCAATATTGTGATATTGGGGCTTAGAAACATTACTAATATCACCAGACTCAAGGGCTTGATATGTAATTTGTTATTCATATTATACTATATAGCTGAAAAGAACTAATCAAAGACATAGTACACACAACAAGGTCCAGAATAGATCAACCTACTAGTTTCTAGGGTTCCTCAAATTCAAATCAAATCAAATATTGGATCAATTTGAATTTGATCAAATCAAATTAGCTCTGATTTGAATTTGATTTGATTCAAATATTTGAATTTGAATTTTTAATAGTAATTTTCAAATCAAATCAAATATTTGTCAAATCAAATCAAATTTGACTATATTTGAATTTGATCAAATCAAATATAGTCAAATTTGAATTTGAATTTGATCAAATATTTGATTCAAATATTTGAAAATCAAATCAAATTGCGGAACCCTACTAGTTTCATTGGACATTAATTCTAGGCGCTTCTCAAAAGTGCTAGTCACACACAATATTTTTTCAATCAGATACTGAGAATCACACTCCCGTACAGCACATAAGAGAGCTATTAATAATACTAACAGAGATTATATTGCCGTATTATACGGCATTTTCTATTTGTTGGATTTTGCATTTACTAACTGTTATCCGGCATTTGAAATTTTATGATTTTTATGCACGTGAGTTATACTCATTATCCGAAATATTTTAAATCCGTTCCAGATTTAAAATATATTCAAACAACGAGTATAACTCATGTGCATAAAAATTTAAAATCTCAAACGCCGGTCAACAGTTGGTATACAAAACCAACAAATATAAATACCGCATAATCCAGTTATTCAAGCACGAAGTACTCATAACTACAGTACAATAGTGTTCTAACTAGTAAAGTGCTATCGCGCTTTACTAGCATTAGAACACTATTGTACCTTACTATTATTTGCCATAATGTTCCGCATGATTCGGACCAGGCGGGTATTTTTAAAGATCCGGACCCAGTCCGAATATCAATTCAGATCTAAATTTAGGATCTGAACTCGCATACCGTATATGTCCAAAAATAGGCTACTACCTAAAATAAGCTACCACCTGATTTTTTTTAAAAATCCTAAAAAATTCGTTAGCAGTTGCTACATACAAAACTTTTTTTTCTACTAAGTAAATCTCAAAAGGTCGATTAAGTAAAGTTGTTTAGTGCATCAAAATACACTTACACTAAAAATTTGGTGTTATTTGGATAACTTTTTATTAGTACGTTTTTTAATTTTTTCAAAAAATACTATATTTTAAAAATAAGCTACTTTACGATTTTTCGTGTAATTTTTTGGCCAAAAAAGGTAGCTTAATTCGGACACATACGGTAACTTAGATCTGGGTCCAGTCTGGATCCATGAAATTTCAAAATTATAGATGCTATTTTAAATTATAATTTTTTTTTTGAGCATTGTTATTTATCGCAACTTGTGATCTCGTGGTTAAAGATCTATGCATTAACCAATAAAATTACATTTTATTAAAATTAATTATTTTTCAATTTATTATTGCACAAAATCATGCATTATACATTCAAAGTGTCTTCGTATAAAAACAAATTCTATTTAAAATAACCCTAATCTAAACATAGTCACTAATCCTGTAATCCTAATCTTTAACTCCAATTCAATTATGATAGTAATATCCAATGTTAAAGTCACTAACATCCTGTATCTGCAGGTTTTTGATAATAAGCAAACACTTTATGTTCACCCTTTTAACTCCAATTCCTTTTTTGAACAGCCAACATTATATGTCCCACTAGCGTACATTTCTGCAGATTTTTGAAAATACGCGAATGCATTATGTTTATCCTTTTAAACTCAAATTCCTTCATCGTAACATATAAAATTAAATGTTCCACTATCGTGCCCCATTCTGCAGATTTTTAATAAGAAATGAATGATAACAATATCCAGTATTAAACATTCTCACTAACGTCCCTATCTCTATAGATTTTTAATAAAAATTGATGCCTTATGTTTATCCTTTTCAACTTCAATTTCTTTTCATAGTAAAATTCAACACTGTACAGTATTATCAAAAATCTGCAGAGATGGGGCACGCTAGAACATATTCACCAATTTCTTCGTTATAACATCAAATATTAAATGTTCTATTAACGTGCCCCATTACTGCAGATTGTTGATAAGAAGTAAATGCCTTGCACTTACCCTTTTTAACTTGATTCCACTATCCAACATTAAACATTCTCACTAGCATGCTCTATTTCTGCAGATTTTTGATAAAAGTTAATGCCTTATGTTTATCCTTTTCAACTTCATAACAAAATCTAACATTATATAGTATTATCAAAATATGCAAAGATGGGGCACGGTAGTGGACTTTTCAACTCAAATTCTTTTAACATTAAATGTTCCACTAACATGCCCATCTTTGCAGGTTTTTGATAAGAAGTGAATACTTGCACTTACCTTTTTCAACTCGATTTCACTCTGATAACAATAGCTGGTATTAAAAATTCTCATCAGCGTGCCCTATCTCTGTAGATTTTTGATAAAGTCCTAGCAAAATCCAACATTATACAGTATTATTAGAGATGGGGCACACCAGTGGAACAGTAGTGGAACATACTGTAAATAAATGCCAATTTTTTCATCGTAACAATATTCAAAATTAAATGTTCTCTTAGCATGCCCATCTATGCAATTTTTTGATAAATGATAATAAGTGAATTTCTTACGTTCATATTTTTCGACCCAATCCCATTATGATTACAATATCCAATGTTAATTGTTCCACTAGTTTTGTTCATCTCTGCAGATTTTTGATAATGAGCAAAAACCTTATATCTAGCGCATCATGTAGCTTCTTGAAAACTCGATGCGAAACATCGCATAAAACCATTCTAAAAAATGGTCTCGAAAACCTACCGTGAAATGACATAAGGAAATTCGAAAAGGAACGGTAAATGAAAAAAAGTGCATTACCATTCCAGATTTCAGGTGCCCAATAAACAGAAGCCTACAAAAAATATAAAAGCGTTAGTTCTAATAAAAAAAAAGCTCAAGAAAAACAAAAAAACGTGCGTTTACCAATAAACAGCAACTCCACAGCCAACGCCCAACAGAAATGACCAATACAACAAAACCGATCGATCTGTAAAAAAAAAGAAAATTCTGAAATCAGCCAATCAGCAATCAGTATTATTCTAATAGGACCGGACCGGGTATTACCGGGTGAATCTTAGTGTGAGTCCGAACCCGTATCGATTTTAATAAATCAAGGGTCCAAACTCAGTCCGTCAACGAACCGGACCGGACCCGGATCTTTTGCAGAACACTAATTTGCTATATAATTTGACTGGTCAAATTTTAAGCACTTTTGGTACTTAAAATCAACCAATTAAATAGCATACAGCAAATAACTCAGTTATTCAGCACTTTGTGCCGAATAACTATTAATTATTTACTTTTTGTATTTAATCAATGACTAGTCAAAAAAATTAAACCTATCGCGCTATAGAAATATAATCGAATACTTATATACGTACAGTACATACGCATATCAATATAGATACATGAACTAATATAGAAATCTAAAGACACAAGTTTTACCATTTAACTCTTTAGTAAACTATGCACTTCGTACGTTCCTAGTATACACTTCATTGCAACATCAATACTACAGTTAAGAATTTTTTTTTTACCAATTAGATATGCAATTTCTTTTGATAACCTTTTTTAGTATTGTTTGGGGTGTTACAAAAAGTCACAAGGATTTTTTATCCAATCAGATACCCAGAATTGCAGACATCACTTAACTTGCCTGTAAATTATATACTTCATATTTCATACTCCGCTCCTAGTATAATGCAATACGATTCATATATAATATAACAAATATTCTGATTGATGCATATTGTTGATTATATATATTATATATATTATATATGTGTAGCCTGATAATTTAGTAAACCCACCCACCTACCTAAAAATTACGTAATTTCTGGAAGCTCCCTAAGCATATATGCATATTATTAGTTAGACCTTTGGTTATATATGATGTACGTACATAATTGTTCTTTTTTTGAATTTGTTTGTAATTAAACCTAAAAAAATATCAGCTAGATTACTCAGATAAAATGCAATAGATTAAAAATAATTTATTGTGTCAGAAAAAACATAAGTATACTTAAATTTTATTAATATAAATTTTATTATACAATTCTAAAATTCACTATATTTATCTAATTACCAACCTTAACTCTCATAATCCTAACTATTAACTAACCCCAACCCTAAAATGACTATCTAATTTTATTACACATATTATCTAAACTCAGTACTCCAATGAAAATAATAACATGAAACTTGCCAAAAGAGCTCATAAAAATGAAACTTCAAACTGATGCTAAAGTCAATGCTATAAAATCGATAAGCTAATATAAGTAAAACTTAAAAAAAATACTAAAAGTACTACCACGAAACCTATCAAAGAAATCACAAAAGTAAAACTTTAAATGATACTGAAATTGAGTCCATAAAATCAACAGGCTCATATAAGTGAAACTCCAGGAAGTAATGCTATAAAACTTACCAAAAGTGATGAACTAATATAAATGATCCACAATAATGCCAAAATTAATGCTATAAAACACATCTAAAACAATGAGAACCCAATATAAAGTCCACTGAAATCGATGGCATCATACCAATGAAGACTAATACCACCAGAAACAACTACTCAAAAAAAATAATTGGTTAGTCAAACACAAAATGCACTAGAACAAAAAGCAAAAACATCACGAAGTCCACCGAAATCGACAGTATCATATTAATGAAAATTGACTCTAGTAACAACGACTCCAAAAACAATAATACCAGTAACGACGAAACCAAAAATAGCATCTAGTTATCTGAAAAAAAAGTAATAATTATAAAATATAAAAAAATTTAATGATTATCAGTAATAATCATTATTTAAATATATCATCGCACATGACAATAAATCAATAAATCAGAAATATTCGGGAAATGCATGCTTGTATTTTGTATTTAACAAAGTTCTATTCAGAAATATTCAAACCTCTAAAATTTGGCCACACAAGTCACATAAAACCGATTCTAGGTTACATGAACCATATGAACTAGTGATTCTAGGTTTGGGTCCAGGTTTGGTTCAGACTCAAACTCTAAATTTTATGATTTAAAACTTTATACTAAACTCAAACTCAATCATAAGTTTGGTTGGGCTAGTCCAAATTTTACAAACTGTTGAGTTTAAATAAAATATATGTATTTTTTGATACTGAACAAGTTTATTTAAAGTGATAGTTAGTAAAATTTAAAAAATCATAGCATTTTGTATAATTTTATTAATAAAATTATTAAAAATCGTATTTTACATGAAATTTTACTAATTGATCATAACTTCTTGTACTAAATAAACTTGTTTACAACCAAAAAATATATCAAATCGGCATATTTTATTTTACTTTTCTTAAAATTTGAAGAAAAGATGCTTAATTTTGGAAATTTTTACCAAAAATTCAAAATTAATCATCTTTTCTTCAAATTTTAAAAAAAGTAAAATAAAATATACCGATTTGATGTATTATTTGGTGCTTAACAAGTTTACTTAGTGCAAGAAGTTATGATCAATTAGTAAAATTTAGAGAATTATAGAAATTTGTATAATTTTATTAATAAAATTATTAAAAATCGTATTTTACATGAAATTTTACTAATTGATCATAACTTCTTGTACTAAATAAACTTGTTTACAACCAAAAAATATATCAAATCGGCATATTTTATTTTACTTTTCTTAAAATTTGAAGAAAAGATAATTAATTTTGAAATTTTCAAAATTAAGCATTTTTTTTAAATTTTAAGAAAAGTAAAATAAAATATACCATTTGATGTATTTTTTGGTGCTAAACAAGTTTACTTAGTGCAAGAAGTTAGGATCAATTAGTAAAATTTAGAGAATAATAGAAATTTGTATAATTTTATTAATAAAATTATACAAATTTCTATGATTCTCTAAATTTTACTAAACAATCTTAACTTCTTGCACTAAGTAAACTTGTTTATAACAAAAAATACATCAAAACGGTATATTTTATTTTACTTTTTTTTAAAATTTGAAGAAAAGATGCTTAATTTTGGAAATTTTCATCAAAAATTCAAAATTAAGCATCTTTTCTTCAAATTTTAAAAAAAGTAAAATAAAATATACCGATTTGATGTATTATTTGGTGCTTAACAAGTTTACTTAGTGCAAGAAGTTATGATGAATTAGTAAAATTTAAAGAATCATAGAAATTTGTATAATTTTATTAATAAAATTATACAAATTTATATTATTCTCTAAATTTTACTAATTGATCATAAGGGGGTATTCAGAAATAACGTTATACAAGGGGAGAGGAGGTCTGCCAAAATATAACGGTTTTCCTTTTAAATAGGGGAATCAAAAAAATATAACGCAATTTTTTTAGAAAAAATCGTCTAAAAACTGATTCAGTGGTCCAAATTTAATGATTTTGGTACCATTCGATTCGTCTTGGTGGGAGGAGTCAAATGGTACCAATTCATTTCATTTGGATTACTGGATCAAAAGTTATTGGCCAAATACTATTGGTTATTATATTTTCTTATAAAATGACTATAAAATCAATATAGTCAAACCCCCTAAATGCTACCTCTCTAAATGCAATACCTCTCTAAATGCACATCTTCTCTTGGGCCCAACTAATATTACAACTATAGATTTTTACCTCCCTAAATGCAATACCTCTCTAAATGCATGTGCTAGAGCTGGTCCCGACGACGTGCATTTAGAGAGGTCTAACTGTAGTTTTTTGTGAATAACTATTGATCCAGTGATCCAAATGAAATGATTTTGGTATCATCGGATTCGTCTCACTGAGACGAATCGAATAGTATCTAAATCATTCAAATTGGATTACTATGTTACAATATATTCAAGTTTTTGTAAAATTTTATATATAAACATATGGATTTTGCAAAATTTTTTTATATAGTAGGGGGGTCAAGCACTACTATAAGGTGTACATAACGTTATTTATGGATGCCCCCTAACTTCTTACACTAAGTAAACTTGTTTAGTACCAAATAATATATCAAATTGGCTTATTTTATTTTACTTTTCTTAAAATTTGAAGAAAAAATGCTTTAATTTTGAATTTTTGATGAAAATTTCCAAAATTAAGCATCTTTTCTTCAAATTTTAAAAAAATAATAGAGAATTCCAAATTAATGTTAGTTCTTTTTTCTAAAATAAAATATGCTGATTTGATGTATTTTTTGGTGCTTAACAAGTTTACTTAGTGCAAGAAGTTAGGATCAATTAGTAAAATTTAGAGAATCATAGAAATTTGTATAATTTTATTAATAAAATTATATAAATTTATATTATTCTCTAAATTTTACTAATTGATCATAACTTCTTACACTAAGTAAACTTGTTCAGCACCAATAATACATCAAATCGGCATATTTTATTTTACTTTTCTTAAAATTTGAAGAAAAGATGCTTAATTTTGAATTTTTAATAAAAATTTCCAAAATTAAGCTTCTTTTCTTTAAATTTTAAGAAAAATAAAATATGCCGTTTTAACGTATTATTTGGTGCTGAATAAGTTTATTTAGTGCAAGAAATTAGAAGCAATTAGTAAAATTTAGAAAATCATAGAAATTTGTATAATTTTATTAATAAAATTATACAAATTTCTATGATTTTCTAAATTTTACTAATTAATCTTAACTTCTTGCACTAAGTAAATTTGTTTAGCACCAAAAAATACATTATATCAGCATATTTTATTTTTTTTTAAAATTTGCATAAAAGTTGCTTAATTTTGAATTTTTTAAATTTTAAGAAAAGTAAAATAAAATATACTAATTTGATATATTATTTAGTGCTAAACAAGTTTATTTAGTGTAATAAGTTATAATCAATTTGTAAAATTTCATGTAGAACAATATTTTTAATAATTTTATTAATAAAATTATACAAAATGCTATGATTCTCTAAATTTTACTAATTGTAATTTAGGTAAACATGTGCATATATTATGAACCTGAATATATTCATGAACCTTGAACTAAACCTTAACTAAACTTTTTTTTAGTTCAGGTTCAGGTTCATGTTCAATAATTTTAAATTCAGGTTCAGTTCAGTATTAAACTTTTAGAGCAGGTTCAGGTCAGGTTTATTAAACCTAAACCTGAACCTTTATTGAACTGAACTTCGGAACTCTATATTGCATATCATCTTGTATATTAAATATAGTACTAAAAAGAAATGCATAAATATCTTTTTTTTTGTTATATTTAAATATTCAAGATATACGTGTAATGCAAGCGAATTCCAAGTTTGGCTCAGGACTAAACTTTAATAAAACTCGAATGTCCGAAGTTAAAAATATGGGATCTGATTTTTTTGTATTATTGCTAGTGATGCTACTAAAATTGATTTTTGAAAAAGACCTATTTCGTCTTCATTAGAGAAAATTAAAATTTTTTATAAGGAAAAACAAATAAAATTTATATAAATATGTTTCTTATAATTTCATCTATTCAAAAAAAGTATTAAATAATTTCGTCTTTTAAGTAAAATAGGTCAGAAACAATTGCGTCTTCAAATTTTAATTTCAGGTTTTAGAACCCGAAATGCTTTCGTTCTCATATATAATCATTGCTTTTATATTATAAACCTGAAGAAACTAGTAATATGTTAATATGTTCACAAAGAAGAAGTAATTATGTTCTAGTTACTTATCAATTTTCTATTAGAGGAAGTAGAGGAATTAATGTTGACATTTATTAGTTTGAATTCAAGAGATATTATTATTTTAAATTGTTTGAATATGCTTCAAATATCTTAATTTTGTAATCTTCCTATATTAACGATTACATTTAAACTTCAAAAATAAGGTACATTATGTTTATTATGTTTTGTACGTACTTCCACTAAACTACACATACATCAATAAAAAAATTTTTTTTAGCAAATTACAGGATTATTATAAATTTTTTGCACATTTGCTTAATGCCCAAATAGTAAAAATAAATTTATAATTTGGATAACTAATTGCGCAAGTCTTATTAAATATTCCAATGCAGTTGTCGAGATACAATAAGCTACAAAAAAAAAATAAAAATAAAAATAATAATATAAATACTACAATATCATATTAATTTAACTATAGTATCTAATAAAAATATGATTGTATTAATCAATTGATATATACCTAAATACCAGTTCTTCATTTGGAAAACATCTAAAGCTGTGTCCAGTTACATGTTTTTGATTTTTTAATCAAAGTTAGTAAGGGTTAGTTAGGGTTAGGGTTAGGGCATGTTTTATAGTAAAATTGTCCTCCCAATATTTTTTATTAATGCACCTCGCTGTTTTTGTCTCTTCCTATTGGCTCTATGTCATGTGATGGATACGATCCTTCATTTGGATATTTTTTGGGAAAGTCTACAGACACCTACTGCTCATGTGATTTTTTGTACCTACCAATCACGTAATAGTAAATCACATGATGGGTAGGTGCCGATCGCTATCAAAATATATATTATAGTTACACAAAAGCATATATTTCTCAATATTAGCAAAAAGGTTGAGAATATATAATACAACCTGCAGTCAAGTTTAGACACATAAAACAGATTCCCTTTAAAGACTATTGGTAAATTATACTTAAGCAAAATCTACGAACTAGTTATAACTTATGAATATTATATATTTATTTACATTATATACTAGTGATAGAGCTTTTTACCATTCAATGATTTAAGCATTATTGAAATTACAACATTTTTTAATTAAGGAATAATTAGTGCTAGTATATATCTGTCGCATTTAAGTAGTTTTTTATTATTATATTATCTTACTCTAATAAATTAATATAATAGTTAGTTTTAATCATTATTAAATAAATAAATTTATGTAAGCAATTCTTATCTGCCTTTATTAGAAAATTTCACTTCATAACCTACTGGAACTAAGTTCTACAAATATAAATACTTTGAATATAACAATACAGCTCTGTTATAACCTATTGCCTAATATAGGTTGTAACCTTATATTCGATTATTATTTATAAAATTTGCTAATATATTTTGATCACCTTGACCATATAAAATAATCAACACTAAAACGGATTATATTTAAGATAAATTAATAGAAAAATTAGAAATGATTTGGTTTTTTGTAAAAAAGTTGTTCTTATTCTTGAGAGCTTTTTGAAAATCTACAATTCTTCCTTCAAACAATCTTGCCCAGATTTTGCTTTTATCCAAACAAATATTTTGCCATTCTTGAACAATAATCGGGATTGGAGCATTTGGTTCATCTTTATAGCAATATAATGATTTTGCGTATCAATAAAAGCAAAAGCAATAGGTTGATTCCTGTTCAATAGAATATTGTTAAGTAAAAATATTAAATACTAATACCTACTAAAATAGTAAATTGGTCTTTAAAAAGCATTTGCAATTGGGTATTTAAAAGACGTCATTAGCATCCAATAGTCAATACCACAGGGGCCTTTTTCTTATTGTACAGTCGTCCTTTTTTATAATCACCAAGTCCGTTGCACTTTATTTTGGTAATTGTAAAGAGGCGTGACTATAAATAAAATACCTCATTATGGTCATGTGTAGTGATGCCACCGAAATTGATTTTTAAAAAAGGCCTATTTCGTCTTCATTAGAGAAAATTAAAATTTTTATAAGGAAGAGCAAATAAAATTTATAGATATATTCCTTATAATTTCATCTATTCAAAAAAAGTATCAAATAATTTCATCTTTCAAGTAAAATAGATCAAAAACAATTTCGTCTTCAAATTTTAATTTCGAGTTTTAGAACCTGAAATGGTTTTGTCCTCATGTATAGTCATGTAATCAAAGGCCAATAAGTAATATATTTGCGCATATTTGAAATACTTTAAAAATTTTAATCCAATGGCCCAATTTGGATAAAACAACTACCAGAGTGTTTGACTCAATGAGACGATTCTAAAGAGTTCAAAATCATCCAAATTTAATTACAAATGCTAAAATTATTAAGAATTTTTCACTCAGATATTTAAATTTAATCAATTCTTAAACATATAAAGTGATACAAATTCTTAACGATCTCAGAAGCATGTGATTCGATTTTAACAATTTTGGACTCATTAGAATCGTCTCATTGAGATGAACATTTTGGTAGTTGTTTTATCTAAATTGGATCATTAAATCAAAAGTTATTTGCTGTCAAACCTTTAAAAAGCTTTAATAAATAATTTTAAATATACTTGAATATGAAAATTGGCCAATCAGATTTTATAATCCATATTTAGTTAAAAATTGGTGACTATAATGAAGGTTTTTTATTAATAAAATTATTAAAAAATCAAAATTTCATAGTAATAGTGATTATATGCAATTTGTGACTATAATAAGGTTTTTTACTATGTTTGAGTCTGTCGCACAAAATTGGGTGCTTAAATAGAGGTGTGACTATATGAGATGTAACTATAGAGAGGTCTGACTGTACAATAGAGATAACTTTATTGTACTTAGTTTCACCTTCAAAAAATAGTTGAATATGATAGTCTTATTGATTAACTAACTCATCGAAAATAGTATTGTATATCTTATGGTTGGCCAGAACCCCAGACATCTCTCATATACCATAGGTCATAACTGGATTTTGGTTAATTTGCTAAAAATGACAAAATCTATTTACTTAAATAACTTCTGGTCCAGTGATCAGAATTAAATGAACTTTTTTTTGTTAGATACGCCTCACTGAGAGCTTCATTTTAAAAAAAGTTTATTCAAATTGGACTACTAGATGCTAAAATAATTGCCAAAAACTGTTTTTTTTTTGCTTCTCAAATTTTGGGGTTTTTGCTGAAATGCATAACATATGACCTCTGTACTATATGTCTAGGTCCTGGTTGGCCACTCATCTTCAAACATTCCAAGTGATATTGCAATTGCACGAAAACTACAATTTCTATCACCACAAACATTCGTATATCTTAATATATACTTTTCCATGAATTTTGGGATTAGCTACTAAAAATTATATATCTAATATATTTGTTACTAAAACTTATTTCTTTTCAAAATCTATATTTTAACTAAATCAGCCAAAAAATCATTTAGCAAATTTTTACAAGCGTTCCAAGAATTATGAAAATAGATATAATAAAGTTTAATATTTGGCACTAGCTATCAAATACTTCTAAATAAATATCATATATATGCAATAATTTTTGTAATTTGTACTTATTTATATACTGGATCCCAAATAAAAACCTTTAATTATCATACCCATATTTGTGCAATAGACCTATAGGTTTATTATAGGTTTAAAATTGATGGAATATACCAGACCTGGATTTTGTATATAGTACTTTAAAGCAACTTAGATCTTGTAAAAAGATTAGTAATCTACTCTAATTTTATTTACAAACATGTTTTTGTTACTCTCTACTTGTATCCAAACAGCTACTATTTTGTTTTTTGATCTATTAAATTCTCTAAACTATAATCCATCTATATAAAAATTTATTTGCTTATTTAAAACTAATTTTCTAATTAACTTTATCTTTGGTTTCTCTACTACAATCTTATTTACAAATAATCTTTTATTTTCTATTATTGTCCGAAGGACACTTACAGGTAGAGCAATAGTACACCCGATGTTCGTGTGTTAACAAATTCTGAATTCTGATTGGCTAGATCTGGTGTAACATAAAAAAACCAATCAAAACAATAAAACTGATGCTTATTGGCTAGATCAGATGTGGCATTTTATATTTGTCCTTCGGACTTTAAATGGTTCCCATTTTTCTAGTATTTAATTAATCTTTAGGGGGCATCCAGAAATAACGTTATACAAGAGGGGGTAGGGGGTCTGACAAAATATAACGTTTTTCCTCTTAAGTAAAGGGGATCAAAAAAATATAACGCAATTTTTTTAGAAAAAATCGTCTAAATACTGATCCAGTGGTCCAAATTTAATAATTTTGATACCATTCGATTCGTCTCGGTGAGAGGAGTCGAATGGTACTAATTTCATTTCATTTGGATCACTGGATCAAAAGTTATTGGCCAAATACTATTGGTTATTATATTTTCTTATAAAATTACTATAAAATCAATAGTTTTTTGTGAATAACTATTGATCCAGTGATCCAAATGAAATAATTTTGGTATCATTGGATTCGTCTCACTGAGACGAATCGAATGGTACCTAAATCATCCAAATCGGATTACTGTATCACAATATATTCAAGTTTTTGTAAAATTTTATATATAGACATACGGATTTTGAAAAATTTTTTTATATAATAGAGGGAGGGGGGTCAAGCGCTACTATGAGGGGGTACATAATGTTATTTATGGATGCCCCCTTATTATAACTGCTAATTGAAAATAGTATGTACTATCTATGCTAGTCCTTTTGTATTCCTATCATACTTTCTCTAATTTTTAAATATTTGTCTTCAATTAATACAAATTTCTCTACTCAAAGAACAGCTTTAATTTTTTGTTTTTTTTTGTACCAAAGCAATACTAATTTGCTCACCTATACCATATTAATCCAAAAAAATTTTTTTTTTTTAAATGTTAAAGGTAAGACCTTGCTTTTATCTTTAATTAATCCAAAAATTTTTATATCATATAATATATAAAAACAATATAATATATATATATAATTATTANGACGCCTCCCATATAATTCTATAACTTTTATGATAATTATTATAAGTTCAAAATGCAATTTTTTTGACAGTCTTGCTGGTGTTATTTTTAGTGATTTATAACGACCGTAGTTGTTATTTATTTTCCACCATTACAACCCGACTACCCCCGGCTTTTTGCTTTCGCAACGCCCAGAAGCAACCTGTCTTCACCGACCGCCGCAGTGGCCGGAAATCTTCGCAGCCAGTTTTCGGACTGCTTGCACCACGAGTTCATGTAGTATCTCGTAATATCCAGACTTAGGCCTCACATTACGTTTCGTGACTTCAGTTATTCCAAATCGGGGTTCTGGCACAGCCCTCGTTGTCATAACCTTGATTATCGATCGCTGCCCATTCTAGGATCCTAATTTGGTCTAGCCATCTGCTATAGTATTATAAAATTTTTTTAACTTAAATCACTTATAATTTTTTATCTATTTAACTAATCTTGTCAATCTTACTATCATTAGAATCACAAAAACTAGCTCTACAACTTTCATTAGAAGCTCACAAAATATTAGCTTAATAAAAAATTAACTTTACTTAGTCAGGAATGCTAATTTTAATATTTTACAGCATATGTGTCAGCTATAGATTTTATTAACTATTAATAAAATTCCCGTTTATTCGTGAATCATCAATTAACTATAAAAAATAAAAATAACACTATAACAAGCTTGTTAATTTTATTTATAAAATAAATTATTTTTAAATTAAATACAATTTATTTTTCTAGTATTTATATTACAGTATTAATAATAAAAAATATATGATATTTAAAAAAATAATTTAAAACTAATCAAATAACAATTTTATATAATAAAAAAAAAGCATTAAAATTTTATTTAAATTAATTTTTAAGTAATGTATATAGATTTCAAATTAACAAGTTCAAATCAAAAAAATTTTATTAGTTAATCTAAATGTAAAAAGCTTATTAAAATTTTAATAGACGAAAATATTCAAATAGTTATTTTTTTTTTAAATCGAATTAGAATTAGATGTTTACTAAAAACACGCCGATTAATTAACCAGTTTTGAGACTATAGATGCATTGTAATAAGTAAAAATGATTTTAATAAAAAATAATACCGATACTTTCATGAAGTAAAACTACTATATTAAGTTTTATTGATACGTAAAGCGTATTGATACCTATTAAGGTATCATACATGGTCGTCCGTGTGTCCGTCCGTACGTACTTGATTAATGACTAGTAAATTGCTCAGTTATTGTTAAACCTTATAAGAAAGTAACATGTATATATATATCTTTTAATAAAATCAAAGCGAATAAATAATTCATATATTTTATTGCAGTTATTATTTGTTTAATAAACATTAAGCACGAGAACCTTTGAAATATCGAATCGAATCTTTTTTATAAAAACATCTAGATCACAATTACAATATAAGATCAACAAGATAACTTGCATAATCGAACAATCAGACATTCACAACATTCACTAGGCCAAATGATTTTTTGATTTTGGTAACGATGGTTGAGCAGTGAGGAAATATATTGTAGTGAAGTAGTAGCACTCACAAGTCAATTACTTACCTGTTGGATAAGAATCCATATTTGTGGCAGGTGTGTACTGGACTACAGGTACAGCACTGAGACTAGATCAATTTCATCGCGCCAATTATTCTATCGGGAATTAGCGCGAAAATTGGGATCAGCCTAGTACCAGTATTACCGAGTAATTACTCACCTTTATCATAACGAATAAGCATCACCATGATAACCGTTTTTTCCACCTATATGTAATAAAGTTTGGTTAAATATATTGACGATGCTTTGGAGTGCATCAATATATAATTTTTTTCGCTATGTCTTAGCGATTAAGTTTCGACTGCTCATAAGTGATTTGCCATTATATCCATGTTATGCTGAAGAGCAAAATAATTTTGCGAAAAAGAATGATAACTAAGATATTCACTAAAGCAAAAAAAAACAATCAATTGATAATCCAGTTGAATCCAATAAATGTGACAGATAGATAATACTCTATGTATAAATCTGATATATATATATAAGCAAACGAATCTTAGAATCATTTTTTTTTTTTTTTTTTTGCAGAACGAAAAAACAACTATCATCAAATCGCTATTCAAAATTTCTTACACAACGCATTAACAAATTACTTATTCATATCTTCTCACAGGAATGAATATAAAGCCCATAAAAATTAAATAAACCACCAATATAACTTCATATTCATTCTTATGTAACATTAAAAACAAACGTCCTTCATATAATATATATAAATGGGAATTTTGTTTTCGATTAAAACTTCCGTTAATAAAATATTATCTCAAACGTGAAATAATTTGATGATATATAAAGTTATTCGCTATCCATATTTTCTTGCGGAATTTTTATTTTTTCTTTTTTTTTCTGCAAGGCTTCTTTTCAGTAATTTTTTAAGATATTACCAACGTTCCACCTATACTATAATTTTGGATTGCATGGTACTTACTTCACATAGAGCTGCTAAATGAATACTGACTTAGTCCAATGTTGCCTTGAGCATCTCGTATAATTACACCTTTAATAACACCTAGTACATCATGTGGTTCAGGCATTGATAGTCGAGGAGCATTGCTAGGACCAGACATAAAATCACTGTAATATAAAGTTAAGTGTAATTTTAAGAATAAAGAAAGTTTAATTAGAAACACGTTTTATATAATGGATATAAACTCACGTTGGTAAAGGTATTGCTGTATGTCTCCCTGGTTGATTCCAATTGAAAGAAGCTAATTGTATTGGGACAGACTGCATTGGGTTAGTTTGTGTATCCCAGGCAGCCGAAGTAGATACAGTAGAATATTGATAACTTTGGCCATTTGTTGAAGATTCTTGAGGATATTGTGGAAAATAACCAGGGTAAACTTGGTAATTATATATGATTTTAAATAAAATTAAAAGGTGTAAATATAAAAAGGTTTATAATAATAAATTTAAATAAAAGAAATAAACGTTCATTACCAGAAGAATATTGTTGATCAGTTGAATATGAAGTGTAGTCATAACCCGGTTGTGGAGATTGAATAGATGGGTTAGGAACTGTAGGTGGCATAGGAGGCATTGGTGGAGCTTCATAAATCGATGGAGAAGGTTTAGGAGGTACTATTGTTAAAGGAAGCGGTGGACCTCGATGATCTCTTGGATGCCTATTATCTTCAGGTCTTCTATCATAAGAATCTCTTCTTCTCTCATCATAATTTCGATGATATGAATCATCACGTCTGCCCATCTGTTGTCTATCACGATTAAAAGCTTGAGAAGGATTAGGAGGACCACGAAAATCTTGTCTACGATCATAATCCCTACGAGAATATTCATCACGACGATCTCTATTATAATGCTCATCGCCACGTCTTTCTCTATAATCTCTATCATCACGCGCACCCCAGTCTCGTCTACGTTGACCTTGAGCTTGATTTTGATATGGAGCATGCCTAGGAGCACCACGTGGTTGCCAGTATCCACCACGATTCTGACCTCTACCTCTATTACGAGTTTGGTCCATGTGAGCAGTATGGAGATTGTCCATAACATCATTTTTATTGATTTGATCCCACAAGCGAAAAACTTGCGTAAGAGCTAAATTCATTTATAATATTATAAAAAAAAAAAAGAATTAACAATTTTTTAAAAAATATAAAAGAAAAATTCATGTAAAAAAAAAAAAAAAAAATTTAATATTCTTACGTTCAGGTTGTTTATTAGTATCATTCTCATTCTCTTCAGTAGAAGGAGTATCTTGTATAACTTCATCTGCGCTAGTAGTATTTTTCAATTTGAGTTCTTCAACAGCATCAGTAAAATTTCTATGTAATGCAGCAGCTTCTTCAAATCTTAATTTTATTATCTATTAAGAAAGATATTTAAAATTTAGTCTTTTTGTTTTTTTTTTAATGATATAAAAAAAAAAAAATCAATTAAAGTAAGTATAAAATACCTCAGAATCAGGACTAATATCTTTCAAAGCTTCTTTCCCTCTCTGAATTAAATTACGAGTGCTTCAGAAAAAAAATAAAATTATAATTAGATGATAAACATAGTTTTACGGGTACTGTTCTTACTTCATCTAATTCGTTCAAAATTCGATCTCTTGCAGATGTTAGAACAACATCGGTACAATAGAGCTGTAAATCAGCATGTAATTTCTTTCGATCGTTTAATAACTCTTTAATATCTTCTTCAGATTTTGTCGCCAGATTTCCAGTGATATACTAGACAGCCGATCAACAACGAAAGTTTTTTTTTAAGATTCCCTTTTAACATATTTGGCATTTATATTGTTTTAGTGAGCTAAAAGTACTAATTTTTTTTTTCATACCTCTTTACAACATTCCAGAAGAAGTAAATGAAGAGGTTGAGTTGATTTTTTCATTTGTGGAGGCTTTTTTGGTATTGGAACTTGAGAAGAGATTGGTGGTGGAGTAGTAATGTCGGTTTTTGTAGGAGTAGATCCTTCCTTTGCGGAACCAATTGGTTGTGGTGGCTGTGGTAGTTGTGGTAGTGAAGTAGGAACAGCAGCACGAAGCGGTGGAGGAGGAACCAGATCGTAACTTTGCTGAGTACCAAAATCTACTGGACGTGGAGGCAATCCTGGGGGTGGTGGCTAAACTTCTGCCATCGTTGGTGGAGCAAGTAATTGTATCTGTGCAGGATAGTATGGCGGCTGAGGCTGCCTTGGTAATTGTTGCGCATTTAGTTGATCGACATTCATCACTGAAACTTGCGATATCGGTGGTGCGGAAGGTTCTGACATTAAACAACGATAGACATTATTTAAAAAGTTTAAAAATTCTCGTGATCAAAAAAAAATGTGATTATTTAAATTTTATTGGTCGATTCAAGATAACACTATGTTTTATAATTACAATGAATTAACAGAAAATTTTTCCTCTATATCTGATATGTAAATAATGTCTATATTTAATAAATAAATATTTTAGATATTTTATTTATAAGGCTTCGGGAATTTTTGCAAATTTATCACATCAATTATGTCAAATATCGATTTTTTTTTTTTGGATGTTAAATTTTTGAGATCCTTATCCACTGCAATGTTATTTCATTGTTAACAAGGTAAGTCAAGGCGAATTTCTTTGTATGATATAACTCATATATAGTTCATTCATTGGTTTCGTTGATATCACTATCAACCGACATACGTACGTACGTACGTGAGTATTTTAAATAATGCCCCCTTTGACATCTAAGCCAATCAAACAAAAATTAAGCTCACTGTATTAACCAAGGTTGGTTAAATCTGATCAAATTGGTCAAATTGTCTATGACATTAATTAAAATAGGTTTGTTACACAATGTAATATATAATATATATATCTGATATGTTGTATGAAATTTTTTTTATATAGAAAAAAAACTGGTTTTTTCTATATAAAAAAAATTTATCGGGTCACATCTCTAATTGCTGAATTGTAGACATCAATTTTTTTGGTTAGCATTAATTAATTGAATCGAAACTAATTACGTACGTACGTTACCTATCTGTTATAATTATATCCTTTTTTGTAGGCAGTCCAGTTTGAACCGAAAATTGGTCGTTTTAAGTCTTGAAAGTCTTACTATAAACCAAAATAGATCAGACGGAACCAGATCGGATTGTTAACATCCCTACTTATACCTAATTCTTTAGTACTAATTCTGATTCACAATTTGCTCGGCAAGCAAGGTATTTATGGTATGCTATTAAATTGCTATAGAAAATTAATGACAATGGACCAAAAAGTGGCTTAATAAATATCAATGGACTATAATCATTTTTTTTTCATTTGCAATTAAGAGTTGTTCATATCTCATGACCTACAATCTCAATTTAATAACTGAAACTCTTATTAGGAAGCTCATTTTTAATCAAAAAAGTTGTAAAGATTGTTTCGACGAGATCATGGGAAAATGTATCTTTATAATATAGGCAACTAATGAATATAATGATTTTGGTACGATATTAACTATATAACACTTATGCCAATATTTACTATATTTACTTTATGCAATATTAGAAAATGTGATAGGAACTGTTACAAACTAAAGCTCATAAGTTATATTGTGACTAATTACAGCATAAATTGTAACAGTTTCTCCTTTAAACCGATCTGCATTGAACGAACTACATGTTTTCAATGATATATACCTTGTTTTTGGGGTCTGCAAGCAGCATGGTTGAAAATCCTACGATTGGCTAAATAATAATAAATATAAACAATATAAAACTAATGGAATAAAAAATGCAAATTATGCGATGCGATTGGGCAAAATTATGCGGCTAATGCTTTACGTTCCCAGAATTATGCGTAAACGATCGTAAATTATCTGTTATGCGATTTTTTTCGTACCATTAACCACGTGATAAATATACTCAATTTAATAAAACTTTGCATTATTTACGTTGTTTGATTTTCTACTGGAATATGTCGGAACGGTATATACTGTATAAAAAAAAATCTGAAATTTGCGTTCAAAAATTTTTTATAAAAAAAAACTGATCGATTGGTTAAAAATCGACCAATCACAGGCACTAGGTACTATTATGCGATTATGGCCAAATTATGCTTCGCATATGCGATGCTAAAAATTGGTTGGCTCATTATGCGCAACTGAGGTCCCTAGATCAAAATTAAGATCCGAAATTGGATTGGATCATTTTTTATATTGTTCATATTAGTGTTCCGCATGATTCGGACCGGGCGGGTATTTCTAAAGTTAGGGCCCGAACTCGCATCACTTAGATCCGGGTCCGGTCCAGATCCGTGAAATTTCAAAATTTGTAGATGCTATAGTTCTGTAGTTGACAAATAGTGTCCTGCTAAAAAAAAAAAAAAAACGATTACAGCTGTTTTTCATAAATTCTGGAACACTTAATAAAAATTAGCCGAATGATTTTTCATTAACCCGTGGCAAAGCCACGAGAAGGTTGTAAATTATTTTATAAATTAATGAAATGCTGTATATATGTTGTACCCGGATTTGGAATTTGTCCCAATTTGGAATCTGGCCTAATCCTACCTCTAACACTAGTAAAGTCACCTAAAGTCCTAATTCTGCTACAAAATTCTTATCTGGGGCAGCCCGATTCCGAATTGGGCACCGGGGTACAGCTCCAGGGGAGACCGTCCAAAATTAGGAAATAGTCGGGACGATCGTTACACAATTCATTAAAGTTTTTTTATACAGTTTACAATACTCTTTTCGTGAGGTCATCGTGGCTTATTCGCATTATGAAACGTGATAAATTAGTATACAAACTTGTGGCTTTCGTATTGTACTTTAATAAAATAGTTGGATTCAAGATGATTCACCGGTTATTTATATTATAACTTATAAATACATAAATCGTAATATAAATATCCGGTAAATCATCTTGAATCCAACTATTTTATTAAAGTACAATATGAAAGCCACAAGTTTGTATACTAATTTATCACGTTTCATAATGCGAATAAGCCACGATGACCTCACGAAAAGAGTATTGTAAACTGTATAAAAAAACTTTAATGAATTGTGTAATGATCGTCCCGACTATTTCCTAATTTGGGACGGTCTCCCCTCAAGGGTACAGCATATTATATTTATGCGATGTTGTCGCGGTTTACTTATTTGTGCGAGTGATACAAACCTAAAAAGGAAATTCAACGTAAAAATAAGCTAAGTTCGTGAAATTAAAAATTTAGGGTTAGGGTAGGGTTAGGGTCTTAACATTAGAAGCTATAGGGTTAGAGTGATGTCTATTATGTAAAATTTCATTCCCGTTATTTTTAATTAGTGCACCAAGACAGGTTTATACACTCGTTTTTTTGTATTTTCTCTTTTTACGGTTTTTTTTGTGTTTTTCTTCGCTTTGCTCACGTGTCGAGCTGATCCGGGATCATCACATTTTACGTTCTCCGATTGGCTAATTTCCCTTTTTGAGTTTGTATCACTCACATAAATAAGTGCATGCATGTTGTTGCACCTAAAATCAGGTGTAAAGTAAAATCAAAACAATTAAAAAACCCCGTTTTTTTCATTGGTTAGGGTTAGGGTGAGGTAAAGATTGTATGTGTGTACGGGCGAAAGTAGGTTTTATAGTAAAATTTTTGCAAGGAATTTTTTTTGTTAGAATCCAAAGAGTAGTTTCATATACTTAATTCTATGTTATAGACGATTTTTGACAAAACGAGCTTTGAATTTTTTGATCATGTACCGTTACACCTAACTTTGAAATTTGATTGGGAAAGCGATATATGAGGCGCATTGCCATGAAGCGATGAATAAATTTACTCAATAAATTATATATTTAAGAATTAAATTAGTAAATAATATAAATATGGTGCAAGAAGCCTATACTCAACATGTTTAAATTATTAAATCACTATAATTTTTTGTACAAGAGGTTTTTAAAAAAACTGACCAGTAACTTTGTAAAGCAATATTAATTTTATAAATTTGCCAAATATTTTTTTGAAAAACCTTCTCTATAAAAAGTTGATATATTTTAAAGATTACTATTGTTTTATATATAATTACTATATGTTTCAATTTTAACTAACTTTAAAGTACTATAACTTTTTATAAAGGCAACATTTTAAAAATCTGACTGTAACTTTGTTCATTATAATAAGCTTTGCAAATTTGCCAAATAGTTTTTAAAAATATTGTCTCTACAAAAATTTGATGCATTTTAAAGTTATACTATTTTATTGTCTAGTATAGGCTTCTTGCACCATATATATATAATAATAAATTAACTCATTTTTCACAGTATATATAATTTTTTTTAATTATATTTTTTTATTTTTTATTTTTTTTTTAATTAATAAACTTTTTTCTATTTTAATTTTTAATTTATATTCTGAAATTAGCAATTAGCAATCATTATTATTCTAATAAGACTGGACTGGGTATTACACAGACGGATCTTTATATGGGTCTGACTTGGTCTGTTAATGGACCAGACTGGATACCCAAATCTTTTGCAAAATGCCAGTTCATATTGTTTATATTTATTATCATTTAGCTAACATAGGATTTTAGCTTTTGCAAGCAGGGCTCAAGAAAAAAGCATAGGTACATGCTAAAGCTGCTGGTGAAACTAAACTGTAATGGTGCACCAATTTTCACCAATCACCAATCACCAATCAGCATTGGTAGTAATACTAGTGTTACTAGTATTACTGGTAAAACTAGTGAAACTGGTAATACTGGTGAAATTGGTAAAACTGGTAATACTGGTGAAACTAATGATACTGGTGATACTAGTGAAACTAGTAAAACTGGTAATACTGGTGATACTAGTAAAACTGGTAAAACTAATAAAACTGGTGATGCCAGTGAAACTGGTAATACTAGTAAAATTGGTAAAACTAGTAAATTAGTAAAACCAGTAATACTAGTTATACTAGTGATGTCAGTAATACTAGTGATACCAGTAATACTAATAATGCTAATGAAAATAGCAGTACTGTAAAATTAGCAATACTAGTAATACTAATAATGCTAATAATAAAATTTAGATAATATAATTTTGAGTAGTTTTATTACTAATAAATTTCAAATTCATATATTTTAATTAAAAAAATTATTTAAACCAAAGTTAATTTTTTGTAACCTGCAGGTCGATAGCATAGCAATTATGCTCCCAGGTCTCCATTCGAAGGTTGCCAGTTCAATTCCGCTTGGCGGTAATTTGAATTTGATAGTCAGAACCCGATTTGGAAATAACCGAAGTCACAAGATATAGTGAGAGGCCACAGATACTTCATGAACTTGTGGCAGCGTTTTCTGTATAATGTAACGTATCAACAGGGTAGGGAATCGAGGAAGATCAACCATCCCTGCTAGAAGTATAATAATACGGCGCAAACCCACAGTTGGGCAGCAAAAGGCAAGCCGGCGGAAGCCTTGTCATAGTAAATTTCCGAGTGACCGAAGCTCCGTCGACGTAAACTGAAACACCATGGGAGGAGGAACCCAGGAGGTCATTTGGGCGGCGTAAGGCAAGTCAGATGGCTTAACTGAGATAGGTACATATATACATGCTGGCAAAACCCGGACAAATTCCAAATAATAAAAAAACAATTGCTATTTATAAAAGATTAAATCAAATAAATAATCTTAATATTTTGTAAATATATTATTTATAACTATAAGAATATATATGATTTGTTTAAATAAAGATTATTAATAAAGTTTTTGAGATATTAGTAATACTAGAATTTGGGATTTGGGATTTGGGATGACGGACAAATCCCAAACTATAGTAAGTCGGGATTTTGCCAACATGTATAGGTACATAGTAGAGGTAGCTCAACAGAGGGTTGCATAACAAGAGCATTGGGTTGAAGCTTAAAAAAAAAAAAAAAAGTTAATTTTTTGAAAAATTTTAAACATTACCAGTATTACCAATTTCACTAGTATTACCAGTATCATTAGTATCACCAATTTCACCAGTATTACCAATTTTACCAGTGTTACCAGTATTACCAGTTTCACCAGTTTCACCATATTATCTAATTTCAACTAGTTTAACCAGTTTGACCAAATTACTTTTTAAGTTTTACAAGTTTTACCAGTTTCAACTGGTAAAATTAATTAGTTTTACCTGCAACTCTATTATGGGTAGTGTTCTGCATGAACCGGCCTGAGTGGGTATTTTTAAAGATCTGGATCTGGTCCAGGTTCCAAGTTATGGATCCGGATCCGGTTCATCTCTAAAAAAAAACCTTTCTAAAAAAAATATTGCCCTCCATATCTCTCTGATGACTCTGCTTGTCTTTTATATCACTTTGTTACCTACATTATGAACATTTTTGACCAAACAGAAAAGCTAGCTTATGTTTCAGACTGGACCTAGCAGATCTTAATAAAGATCCAGATTCAGTCCAGTATATGGACCGGACTGGACCCGGACTGGACCTGGATCTTTTGCAGAACACTAAGTACAGGCACAAACCTTGGGCACAATTTTAGGTACATGATGTCACGAAACAATGAATTTGAATATTTTTGGACAAGCTAAATAGTTTTTAAACAAATTAATCGATAAAACTTGGACATGCTGGATACTCTTAAATGTAGCACTTTGGGAAACAATAAAAATATACAAACTGGGCATAGGCACAGAAACAGACATAAGAAAAATTTGGTTAAAAACTTTTGTATATATGTTGCATGTTGGAATAGAACCTTGGGAGATTTAGAATCAATATAAGTTGATTTTAAATTCACTTATATTAAAGTGAAATTTTAAATTCACTCAAATCAGTAAAGAATTTCGAACTAACTTAAAGATTCCGAATCCATTTAGCGTATATTCAATTAAAAACAAATTTAATCAGCAGATTTTATGTATACAAGTTCTGCGGCATTTCTTATAATCTTGATTGACCTTTTTTTTTGAAAAATTATTTAACAATTTAAAATATTTTATTTATGAAAAAAAAGTTTATAAAACTCTTAACAACCTTAATTTATTCACTGTAATGATAAAAAATTTAAATAAAAGTCCGGGCTGTCAGGTCTTTTTTTTTTTTTTACGTTAATGAATTAATATTAAAGATGATATAATAAAGAAATTTTTTGCTTATAAAAATAAATAATAAATTTTTAGCAGAAAAACTGGAAATCTTTTGAATCTAAAGATAGTATAAAAGACAATATTGAAAGATTTTACTTGAAGTCATTATTTTGTTAATATAAATACGACTTGTCGATATGAGGGTTTTTACTAATTTATCTTTTTTTGATATTCTAAATGTATTAAAATTTGACTTAGGTCGTTCTTCACTACTCGGTAAAAATGATAATTTTCTGCGGCAACTAAATGGCAACTAAACCTATTTCTGCGCAAAAAAATCCCTCCCAACAAACCACGATCGCGTCTGTGTTAACTGATTATATCCTTCCGTTAAAGCTTACAAATAAATAAGCAATTTGATTGGTCCGAATCAAATTCCTGCTGCGGCATTCTGCATTTTGCAGAAAACCATCGTACCTGCTTCTTGGGGCTGCCACAGTGCCACCAACACTACCCTCAACCAAGTAATGGATCTATGCGAAACGATCAAGTCTATGTTAACTAAAAAAGCACAAGATTCTACTGATCGTACTTCATGGCCTGCTTTGTGTATCGGGCTTCTTCAAGAAGTATATACATTAAACATGTTTTAAACAAACCATTGTCATTCTCAGATCTTAAATGCATTTTTTTAACTAGGCCACAACTTCTACAGATTCCGAAGCTACAATACACCTTAATCAATGCATACAGTCTCTGATTAATTCATCGAAATCTCAAAAATCTTGTTTCGATAAAGGAGTTCTTGAACGACCTTTTTATTTGGCTTTAGTAGAAATGCTCTCACTTTGCTTTGTAAACGGTGGTGAATTTCCTCAAAATTTAAAAACGAGTAAAGTTTATATGCTCGAAAATACTAATTTATTAAGGTGAATTTGAATAGTAGCACTTCAAATTCATAATTAGAATATAATAAATGTTTTTATTCAATTCTTAAAGTCTAGATTGGATGAAATCGAACAAGAAATGAAAAATATAATTAGTTCTTGGAATGGAGTTCCTCTTGTATTTGAAGAATTTCATCGTAATTCCGTTAATGATTTTTTCTTTAAGGTATCCTTTTAGAACTTATAGACATAAGTATACCTATTTTATAATAATAATCAACAAAGACTTAATTATTTATAGTTTTTAACACCAAAAGACCTAAACACATTCCTTGGCCTTCGTACAACAGTCGGATCTGCTACTCAGCTTCCACCATCGCTATCGGAATGCCTTGCAGCTTTTACACATCGTTATGTAAAAAAGAATTCCAAGCCAGTTCGAGCATCTGTTTCAAATATACTTACAGTTGGTGCTAAGGCGTTTTCTAAACATTGTCATAGAGACACTAGTGGATCTTTTTGGGGTGTTTGTAGTGGAAGTAGGTTGACATTAATTTTTATGATATTGTAAATTAAAAAAAAAAAATTTTTTTAATATAATTTATTAGCTGAAAACCAAAAAAACGAACAAGCTAATAGAGTTCTGGCCAAAATATTGACAAACGCAGCATGGATTAATTTACATTCACTACCGGTATAATTAAAATATGTCTATTCATATAGTATTTACATTATACATATACTGCATTTGATCCAATATTAATTCTAATTGTTTCTTTTTTAGCACGACACGCGTGTTTTTGAAGTTCGTAATCCTGATGGATATGGTGCTCGTTGGGAAATTCGCGAATCCCAATGTCAACAATTGCAATCGCAAATGGATTCAAATAGTATCGCAAACTCTGTTAATAATAACGATGGCACAAATATCATGTTTCGTGGATTTTTGGAACCTCAAATGAAAGATGGGCATAGTAAAGGATGGGTTCATTAAATTTCTCACATACATCCTACACTTTTTCTTTTAGTATTAATCAAAATTTTCTTTTACTTGTAATGTATGATATTTTAATCCGAAAATTGATTATTCAACCATTTAGTAAAAAGATCGTGCTTCTTTTTTAATTCTAATAAGTTCATTATTTAATTAGATGTTAACTAATACAGTAATAGGTGTGATATACTCCTTAACAAACCCTATATAGTATAATACTTTTTATTAATAAAATTATTGAACAATAGTATAATAGCTGTTTATCACACCTATATTGAATTTTATTAATAAAAAGTATTAGCATTTACATATAAAAATTTAAAAAAACCTATAGAAATCTCGTGCTTTGCACCAGGTATTTTGCAATGGGATATTGAAAAAGAGGTACTTTGGTCAGTGTATATAATATATATGGGGAAGTCAATAGAAATAAAACAAATTTATTAGTTAAACTTGTCTTATTTATATTAATTTCCCTCTATAAAATTATAAATTCCAAACTTATAATAATTACTTGTTTCTAGTATTATATAGAGTTTGTTAAGCAATGCATCATATTTGTTAGCTAATTTTGCAAAACTTTCTAATATATTAGATTTTATAGCAAAATTATCAACTAAATTTTTTTTTTTTGGTATTAAAGTGCTCAAATTAAATCTAGAATTTTATTTAAGATTATGATTTGATATATGTAGTTACTATTCTAATAAGCCAAAATGAATATTTGTAAAATATATATATAACATAATTTCAAAAGATTCAAAAGCACTATATTATAAGAATATTCAGTTTAGCTATATTTCTTCTAAAAGGTTTCAAACATAAAATCATTCTTATCAGAAAGAAGCACTATTATTATTTTTGAGAACTTGTGCATTGCTTCAAAATATATACAAAATCAAATCATCAATATAAAAATACAACAATAAAAATATGATTCATTCTTAATTTCTTAATTGTGATAATTTTTTTGCATAGACTGCTTCTGAGTACCGGCCTACCCTTTTTTCCTTTTGATAATCAACTAACACATTACGTGTTTTATTAATGCATAACTATATTTTTGTTAAAATAAATAAGTTTGATGTGAATATATCACACGAGAGCACTTACTTACCATTTTATTACTGTCACATATAACTACACAAAGTTGGGCATTTCAACCCAATCCCTTGGTAGGCCAAAATGATCAACTTCAAACAATCTATATATACCTGAAAAGTTGAATATGTTAATTTCTAGGTTGTGTGCGATATTTCAAATCATATACTGCAAAAATCCATTATAATCAACAAGACCTCAGTTTTGAACGCAGTAATGCCATATGTTCTCAAGTCAGTAAATAGTTGTTGAAAAGCATCAGCCTCCAAAATAACAATATGATCATAAAGTTTTGCCATACTACTAGCGTTTTTTATATCATCATCAACACGTTTTTTTGTTGATACACCAGGCCTTGCTCCTTTACCACAAACTATGTGATAATTAATGACGTTATTCAGAAACCCTACACCATCAGCTCGCATTTTAGTTTTCAGATCTTTCAATGGAATTTCGCTACTGTACAATACAACGAGCCTTTAATCATCAATGAAATCTATGCAATAAATGAAAGCTCAAAGCTACTTACTATATATAATTTAGTATTATTAATTTCTTGGGAGTTTAAAAATTACAGTAGAGATTCCTGATAATCATAGGATACAGATGACCCGAAGGGTCATCTGCATCATATGATCATCGGGAATCTCTGCTGTAATTTTTAAGCTCACAGGAAATTCATGAATAATGGCCTGACTTATGTTGTCCATACCTACCTTCATTATAATTTTCACATGATTATTTGTGACCGGTAATCTTCCATGGGAAGATTACCAGTCATGATATGATCTTGTAGGAAATTATAATAAAGGTATGCATGAACAACAAATAGTAAGGCAGGGTATTACTTTCACAAAAATCTACAATACCGAATCAATAATTGAGTGTACGAACTAGGGATGGGTATGGTTACGGTTATAGCCATTTGTGACCAGCTATAGCCATAGCTGATTCTAGTCGGTCAGAGAAGTTTAGTTGACCAACTAAATTGTAGCTGATCGAAAAATATTTTGCATGCCATGTTTGGGTGAGTGGCTCAATCAGGAGCCAGAAGCGGCAATTCTTCTGAAATTAGCAATAAAATTGCGCAGGGGTTGCCGAACCAACCAGGTTGATATGAGTATCAGCCAGTGGTTTCTAATTTGAGGTGGGTAGGTGAATTTTGACTATTATTGTTGTTGCTTGTGAGTGGAGAGTGAGAGAGAGTCTGTAGCAAGGGGAACTTTTGTTTCTGATAATTTCTGGGATCGACTTTACACAAGTATTTATATGTCATAGTACTGTAAAACCAGAATGTTTTGGGTCTAAGCTATACTTGCTGGCAAAACAAGGACAAATCCCAAATTCAAAAAAAACAATTGCTATTTGTAAAAAATTAAATCAAAAAAGTAGGCCTGAAATTTTGCAAATATGTTATCTATAACAATAAAAATATCTACTATTTGTTTAAACAAAGATTATTAATAAAGTTTTTGAGAAATTAATTTGGGTTGTATTTGGGATTTGGGCGCAGACAAATCCCAAACTATAGTAATTTGGGATTTTGCCAACATGTATAGTCTAAGCAAACTTAAAAAAACATAACAATTGATACAACACTTTATTAACAAAAGAATTTTCTAGCAAGCGTCTCTTTGTTGAATCACGGTGAATTATACTGAATTATACAATAAAAGGTAGATATACTAAGAGTTGAAGTATTGTCTACTGTATAGTAGAAGACAATAAAAATAGGACCCCGGACATCTCTCATATAGGTCATAACTGGATTTTGGCCAATTTTGACCTAATTTGCTGAAAATGACAAAATCTATTTATTTAAATAACTTTTGATCCAGTGATCAGAATTGAATGAACTTTTTTTTTTGTTAGATGCGCCTCACTGAGAGCTTCATTTTAAAAAAAAGTTCATTCAAATTGGATCACTGGATGCCAAGATAATTGCCAAAAACTGATTTTTTGCTTTTCAAATTTTGGGGGTTTTTGCTGAAATGCGTAACGTATGACCTCTGTACTACATGTCTGGGGTCCTATAAAAATATATTTTTATAAACTTTTAACGTCGTTTTTTTGTTTTTTTTTTTTGTCTTTTTTCTTTTGTTATCCAAAAATTGACTTGTTTTTTCATTTATAAATTTATGTAGACTGTTTTTGAAAGTTTCGAAATTATATGTATTCTCTATAAGACATTTGATTCATTTTATATATGCGATAGTATAGTTTTGTTAATTATAGATGAAGTATAAAAAATAGGAATAAAGGGCGTGTAACTTGTTATAAGAAACTTTTTAATAAAGCTCCTGTATTTATAAGCTATATTTTAACCTGGGTGAATAGTTTTATTCATTTACAATGCAAGTTAGTTTGCTTCTAAGTTACGAAAGAAATTGTAATATGTTTAATGATTATTTAGCTGTTTTCATTAAAAGTGTATCACATGGATAAAAACTGTTTTATGATTGGTCAACTACCACATGATCAGACCCATACATTTCCAAAAAATACATAAGTCCTTCCTGCTAGAGTCTGTGACGAGTGTATTTATGTAATTTTTAGCTGATGTTTAGTGTAACGCCACATGATCAATAGATGGGTAGTTTAGTTTGAGTTAGTTTCATCCGGTGACCCCTGGACTGCATAACATCACCTGACCAACTAGTGCTTTAGTTCCTGTGTAACCTGTCTGATCAGCTTATTAGTGATGAACTACCCAGCATCTAGGGATGGTAAAGTCAGTCCAGGTATACATGTTGGCAAAATCCCGACTTACTATAGTTTGGGATTTGTCTGTCATCCCAAATCCCAAATTCCAAATTCTAGTATTACTAATATCTCAAAAACTTTATTAATAATCTTTATTTAAACAAATCATATATATTCTTATAGTTATAAATAATATATTTACAAAATATTAAGATTATTTATTTGATTTAATCTTTTATAAATAGCAATTGTTTTTTTATTATTTGGAATTTGTCCGGGTTTTGCCAGCATGTATAAGTCCAGGTCCGGTCCTGGTTATAGGACCTTTAGGTCCTGTTACAAGGATCTAGGGATGGCAAATAATTTAAAACGTGATCTTAAAAAACGTGATCTTAAAAAACATGTTTGTTTGTTTGATTTAAAACAGTTGAAAATTGTTTTAATACATCATGACGTAATATAATCTGAACATGATCCAAGTTGCATAATTTAATTTATAATGATTAAATTAAATTAATCGATATTCAAAAAATAAATTTAATCGATATTCAAAAATCAAAAACTTACTTAATGAGATTTAATAGTAGTAATATTTGCAATACCAATGAATGCAAACTAGTACAGAATGAAAGTTGTATTTGCTGATAGACAATTATGCATTTAAAATCAATGGAAGTTGTATTTGGCGAAATTATGTATTTAAATTTTTAAAATGATCAAATACATTTCTTATATTCTTAAATATAATAAATTCAAAATTATATAACAAATTATCTGAAACTAAAATTGGCCAATCGAGACGATAATTTTAATTTCAGCCAAAGCATCAGGAAATTTTATATATAGATATTGATCGATATATAACACTTAATCGTTTTATATCGATTATAAAATATCGCTATATATCGATTAACTGGATAAAAATCGATATATCATTTTTTATATTAAATCGTTATATATCTATAAATCGATTATAATCGGAATTATTTGAATGATATATAACGATTAACAGATCTTTAACGATTATATAGTGTTTTAAATTACCAGGTAAAAAAAAAAAAATTTTAAAAAAAATTTCTTATGCCCATCTAATCCGTAATGTTGTTAGACCTGAAAAAACGTATGAAACGTATAATGATGATAACTCTTGACCCTGCAATCCAATTTTAATGAAACTACTACCATCGTGACCGCCTCGATGAGAGCTTTAGAATGGTACCAAAATCATCTCGATTGGACCGTTCTAGCTTATTCTAGTCAAAACTGAATGATTGGTCTTTACAAAACGTCCTACTGCGCCCAAATCTTATTGGTCGATAAATACTGCGCCACTCGTGATACTGAAATATTGGACATTTTGAGTAATCCTAGACATTTCAGTTAATCACAGATATGTCTGACATTTTAGACATATTAGACATTTTGGACATAATAGTTTTGACAAATATAATTAACATATCTAATATAGCTGATATTTAGAATATATGTGTTATACTTATTATCTTTATTATATTCATTATAACCATTATATTTAGCATTAGCATATATCAAATCTATTGATTATATAGATTTCTTTATTTCTTATTGTATTTATTTATATTGGACAAACATGTATAAATACTCAAGGTTTTT
>QKWP01000305.1:278558-295839 GCA_003550325.1 Gigaspora rosea | reverse complement strand
AAGGTTCTACACTAGTTGCCATACCTACAACCCAACTAGGGGATTGCCTATTTAAACCCTCTGGTCCAACGCTTCGCATGTCAATCCTACTTGTGATCACCGGTACAGCCCTCCGATACATTAGTCAGTCGGGTTTTGTTTTTTTTGAATTTATTTTTTTTGACATTTTTTTATAATAATTTATAATAAAATATGTAATATTTTAAAATATAATAATAATAAATAAAAAAAATAAAATTTTATATTAAAAAATTGTTGAAATACTTAACAGAGTCAGATATCCTTTTGGGTATCTGACGTAGGGCTTGAACCTGGTCGAATCATCGATCGTAGAACCGTTACATGTTAAATAGGGTTTAAACTTGTTTATCAATGTTGGGTTTAATATCAAGATACTTGCTAGCAAAAATTCGAAACTTTTGATTATACTTTAAAAAAAAAGGATAGCATAAAATAGTAAGAAAGTATATTTTTTAACCTCAACTTACCGATAGGCCTTTAAGGTCACGTGAAGAATATGCTCAGATCAACGTGATACTGTAATAACAGAATAAACGCGAGAATGCAACGCGTCGATCCTAGAGCAATGATGTAAATACAGAAATATTCCAAAAAAAAGTTAAACAGTAACACAAGATCATAAAATTATAATGCTGTAATGCTGTAATTGATATCACCTACACCTGTACACTCTAATTTTTTAAAAAAGTTTAAAATTTTAATTCTTTTTTAAATGGTCCAAAATTTTGAACGCGTAAAAAAAAAATAATAATAATAATTTTTGGTTGTATTGAAATATGAAACAAAACGAGGCGAGAGAATATGATGTTAGTATTAAAATATTAATTAATAGCATATTTATACTGTAAATCTTATTCTTTGCATTATTACTGACAGTTATCGATCATATAATCATTAAACTTGTAGGGATCCTCAAGCGATGATGATTCTGATAATTCAAGTGAAATATCCTTTTCATGTTCGATGACAAACAATCATCATGATAGTGCAGATGATAGCAAGTCAGAGGATAAACCTATAATGGAGAATTATGACCCAAAACTTGAAAAAACTCTCAATACTCTTACAGTTCTTATTAAATCAAAGAAACGTTCTTCGGTTTGTATTCTAATAATTTTGTATCCATTCTTTATTTAATATTAAATTTCTTTTTTGATTAAATGTAGGTAAATGAAGTTTATGTTGATATTCCTCCGCGAAAAAAAGTTCGTGGATCGTATAATAAAGAAATAGAAAATGAAATTATTTATAATGAACAAGAATGTTTAGATGCTTTAATGGTAATATATAAATCGATTTTTTCCTTTGATCTATTAATTCGCATATTCATAAAAAAATTTTTTTTTTTTTTAGTCTGCAGATTTTAATGATTTGATGTCCGACAATGATTATGAAAAATTTTATCTTGATGATTTTATTTTTTATGACAGTGTAGATAATGAGGTTTGTAAGTCGTATAAATTGGTTTCTACTATAAAAGATTGTGTTATTCAACTTATTCATTTTTAAAAAGGTTGTGGATATGTTTCCGGAAAAAAGTACTGATAGAACTATATTTTGGGATGGTAATATTGTTGAAGGTGTTAAAAATATGTCATGTAAAGGGGTATATATCCAACATTCGCTTTATTATTTATTTAAGTTTTATGGTTAAGAATTAATTTGGTTTTTTTTTTCTCGTATAGGCAATTTTTAAAACATTTTCAATTAGTGGCTTCGGATTAGAAGAGTCAAATATAGAAGTCATGATTCAATCAAATCTTAATGATAAAGTGTGGTACATGCTTCGAACACCACAATCTATGTATCATGATATTTGGATCGCGTTTTTATGGAAAGCACATTTGGTGAAATATGTACTTGATTATTTGTATAATAATCCGGACGTCCTTTTTGAAGATTTTAGATTCGGATTTTTTGAATGGATATCTAATCATAGAAAAGATGATAATATTTTTCAAAATTGGCTTAGTGAAGTCAACGGTAATACCGATTTCAGATCTGTTGTTGCAAATAATATGCATTTAATTTGGCATGAAGCGTATAATCTTGGTGAAGATTATTCGCGTTTGCCATTCTTTACAGGTAATATAAATTTATTAAATATAAATGTGTTGCATTGTTAAATAATTCTTTTTGATTATTAACATAACATAATCTTATCATAATATTATCATAATATTGTAACCAGATGAATATTGCCCTGCAAAATATTCTTGCATTGATGGTGTAAGTTAATGTTATATAGGTCTGCTTCTCTCTATTTATCACTTTTAATCAATTATAAAAATTTATGGTTTTATTTATAGCAAAACAGAATCGAAAAGACGGTTGTTACCCCAAAAGTATATAATTGGTTTCATGACTTATTTCCGGATTTACTACAACCTATAGGTATTTTCAAATGATTTAAATATTTTGGTATCACCTGAACATATAACCTTCATATAATTTCGGTTTGATTTTTCCTAAAGTACCGATTAGTGAAAGTGAATGTGTCCCGTTTATATATATTCAGGATGATGATGAATTCAGAAAAATTAATCATAGGGGTAAATTATTATTTGAGAATTCACTTGAGGAACCGCATTGTTTTGAACAAGTTACGGTGGATGGTATGACTCTTAAAGTAGGAGATACTGTTGAGGTTGCGCCTACCGATGGATCTACTGATGGTCGTTGGTTTTGGTACGTAATCCGTTGTGTACATTTAAACTGGATATAAATAAATTTATAATTAAAAGTTATATTATAGTATGATAACTACCTTCATAAAAGGGGGCAGAAACGGATTATTTCGATTACTTTGGTTATATACACGTCGTCAAACTATACTCAGAAAACTTGATAAGGATGTTAGCATTAACAAATCAAGAGAATTATTTTTCTCGTCCAATTGTGAATGTGAAGAACCATGGCCTATTGAAAACATAATTCGCAAAATTGATGTGCACTTTGGAAAATCGAGTTGTCCAGGTTGTACAAACATTTTAAAATATTTTAAAAAATTTATAAGTTTTAATTCACAATCGTTTTTCTAATTCATTAATGATTTTTTACTAGATCTTGATTATTCTTTTTTCTGTCGCTATCAATATTCCCATGAAACTGAAGATTCGTTCATATCTTTCCATCCTGGATTACTTCCTAAAGAGGATGGTTTGATATGCGGTTGTAAACGACCTGAGCCTAATTATTATGAAGAATTTATTGAAAAATATAATGTTAACGACTGTATTCTATTACCACCACTTAAAGGAGATATCTTGGATTTGTACACAATTTGTTGCATTGAACGTTTCGATTTAGAAAAAAAAACTGTTTGGTTAAGAAGATTTTACAGATGGAGTGAAACATCTGTAAAACGACCTAAATCACCGATAAACGAGATTTTATATTCTGATTATATTTTTGAATTTAATAAATTTCAACATGTGGTTTGTTTTTGTCATGTCGAGTTTGTTAAATATGGAAAAAAAATACCAGTTAACCTTCAACATCGTGGTGCTGGGAATCATGTATGTTTAATTTTTTGTTTTTAATAATTTCCGATAAATAATATCAATTCTAATTTCATACTATTTATTCGATTAGTTTTACTTTTCAAGGAAATATGACCGAATAACTAGAACAATTCATCCTATTAAATCAGAATCACAACAACTTTCAGTAAACTTTCCCAAATATTCCTTCAAAATAGGAAATACTTATAAGTTGAAATGTCTTGACTTATTTTGTGGTGGTGGTTCATTAGGTCGAGGATTTGAGGATGCAGGCTTCACACATTGTCAATGGCAAGTTTAAGCAATTATTTATTTGTGATAATATTTTGTTAAGCGTAACAACGAACTTACAATTAAATAACATATAGGGCTATTGATAAATACGAGGCCGCTATAAAAACTTACCGACATAATATTCAACATGATGATATTGATATATTAAATCAGAGTGTCAATAATATACTTTCCGATGCGATTTTGGGCGCCCCAGATGCTCGGGTTCCATCTAAAGTATTTATTTATTCTTTTAATATTGGATACTATTTGATATCTTTTTTCTAAAAAAAAAAAAATTCAACTTGAATAGGGTGATGTTGAGATAATACTCGCAGGATCCCCTTGTCAAGGGTACTCATATATGAATAGGCAACGTCATAATCTCAAAGCAAAAAGAAATAATTCTCTTGTCGCTTCTGTCATTTCTTTTGTTGATTACTATCATCCACGATACTTATTATTGGAAAACGTTCGAAAGATCACGTCATCGGAAGGTAAAATTCAAGATACAGACAATAAATTGAAATTTTATACATGATTAAAATATTTAATATTTTTTTTTATATTATGACTAGTTTTTTATCGGTTAATCGGGTGTCTTCTTGAGCTTGGATATCAACTCCATTTTGGTGTAGTATCAGCTGATAGAATGGGATGCTCTCAAAGACGTTATAGAATGTTTTTATGGGGAGCTGGTAAGTTATTTTTAAAATATTCGCGACCTTGAGATGTATTTAAAAAAAATATATTTTTTTTTTGCTATTAAAAAAGCTCAAGGAGAGGTCTTACCAACAATGCCACCAGTTACTCACAAAGGGTTAAAAAAAGAAACATTAGAAGCATATACAAGTTTTCCTATGATTTCAATAAAGGATCATATAAGTGACCTTCCACCTATTGGAGAGGGAGATATTTGGTACCCTTCATTTCCAGACCACAGAACTTATCAAATGAGTTTAAGGACCAAAGAAATTCTTCGAAGGATACCAACTTTCCCACCGGCAAGAGACTATTATTATGCTCGAAAACACAAATTTATACCTGATATACATGCTGTGCCAAGTTATGACGCTAAGCTTATAAAGTTTCCTAAAGTATCACATCTCTACAGATATTGTCAACGAATTGACCCGAATGGTTTATTTCCAACAATATGTACAGTGATGCGTAAGTAAATGAATATATATACATCATATATTATCATATATCTTATATAAATACTTATAGCTATTATTATTAAACCTAACTAGGCCCTAGTGGATATTATCCGGAAGCCGTTCATTATAAGGAACCGCGAATGGTCAGCGTTCGTGAAGCGGCTCGGGCACAAGGTAAATCTATATAATAACATACAGTATATATATGACATTTGCTTTTGGTTAATATGTTTATATATATATTTTTTTTTTGCAGGTTTTTTAGACTCGGATATTTTGTGTGGAACAGTCGGTGACCAATACAAAATTATCGGTAAATTTCTACTATAAATTATTCATTCGAAAATTATATATTGATTCTTATTTCTTTTTTTTAGGTAATTCCGTTCCGCGTAATGTTGCTTTTTCACTTGGACTTCAACTTGGGCGTGCATTATCTGATACGAATCATGAAAATGCAGCGAACGCTTTTCAAGATAATTGATTATACATTTAATTTTATTATCATTTCAATTTTAGATACATTTTTGTATATTGAACAAACTAACTAACTAGAATGTTAGACTTTCATTAGCATGTTGTGTAATAGACTAGCTCATTTTTTTGTAATGGAATATGCATGTTTTAATAAATTGTGAATTTTATAGATCATTATAATTACAAGCTTGTATTTAGAACAAACGTACATACTACGATAAAAATTCAAATAACTAACTAGCTTCACATTATTCTACTTTATCAATTATATGATTATACGAGTATTATACGTGTACGTAGTAGACAGAGTTCGACTATGCTACGTATAAAATATTTGATATATGATATTTGATATACTTACCGATCCTCTGGTTCAAGCATTGCACAATTCAACTGATCGGTGTAAGGTTGCACGAATATGCAAGAACAATAATAGTCCAACAAATTTTCGACTGATGAATAAAAAAGATGACAAGCGTAGTGACCAAAAAATTTTGGATATTCGTTAAGAACACTCCAAGAGTGACCGCCGTAAAAGTTCCGATTACTGAAACAGCAGAGGCCATAATTATAGCTGCGCAATCTAGATATGGTCCAGAAATTTCTCAATATCCCTCGATCGAACTAACCCTTGTTGACAGTGAAGGTGAAATTGTTGATCCTACGTTAGACATTGAGGACATTACGAATGAAAACTCCCAAGATGAACCATTTGAAATCAAGATAATTGATAGTAAAGGTAATTTTGTGGAACATGAAGGTAAATTTTTAAATTTTATATTTGTAATGATAATGTAAAAAAGCTTTGGTTATTAATTGTGGCAATCGATGTTGAAATTGGCCGATGCTGAAATTTTAACTTAATTTATTATAAAACAAGTATATATACTGTATAAACTTCGTTCTGAGTAACATCAATTAAAAGAATTCGAAAAAACTAAAAATAAGGAAATTGATGGTTTAAACAATCAAAATAGTCCAATTTAAACAAAGAGTTGAGGAAACCTATTCGAATTATTACAAAGCAGTCTGAGACCGTTGAGAATCAATTGTGCGAACTTAATAACCGTAATAAAACTCTTGAGGATGAAATTTCCAATACACGTAAACGTAATAAAGAACTTGAAAATAAAATCGATAATCTTCAACATATATACTTGTTTAAAAATAAAATAATATGAATCTTCGAGAAAATGCCAACCAGAAATAAATATTAAAATGCGCTTAAGAGCTCAGCAATTGAAATACGCAGAAAAGAATCTTGAATTCGTCCGTGGAGTTAATAAAGTTTTATAAAATTGTTTAAAAGAATTAAAAACAAAAAAAAATAAAAAATAATCGATCACATAAGAGTACGAGCGCCCGTCAAATACGTAGTGATATTGACCATCCATGGAAATGTTTATTAAATTTTTTGGTCTTTTTTAAGGTTAGGTTAGGATTTAAGGTAAGAGTCGTTAATGAGTATATGTAAATTTTAATAGATATTATAGATTTAATTTGAGCCTAAATTTATCATCAGCCAATTTCATAATTGCTGCCAATTAATTATCGAATAATTCTTTTGAATGAAATCTCTTTTTTCAAAATGTTTAGAAGTTCAAATATTCGTATTCGTAAAAGACATAAACTATCGTAATTATTACCCTGCAGTCTCAACATTCCGGAATCAATATGAAGTCGACCAATTCCTTGGCTTAAACCGTTTTCAGTTAGTTGATCGTTATGGAGGGCAAACTGATACTTCACTTTTAACTCGTCGGTATAAGGATCTTGTTCAAGATTCATATTATTTACTCGTGTAAAGAAACATATTAATTAGCTGGTTTGTAATAAAATTAATTACATTATCATGGAAGCACGAGAAAGTATAGTAGATTGTATTAAAAAAATAAATAAATAAATAATAATGTATAATTATCACAAAATACAACTTGATTTCTTTATCATATTCGAAAATAAATGTTTCAATAAATTTGTATGCTACAATTATTTATTTTCTACATATATATCATATTATCTAACATGTCTTTTTCGACATCATATATATCATCACATGACTCTTTCTTAACTTTGGCATCCAATACTTTATCCATTAAAATTTCCACATCAGGCACAATTTCTTTTAAACCTTCAACCAATAATCTTAAAATTCCAACCTTCGATGATTCATAAGAAATATAAGTTAAATTGTATTGTAAAATATGTTAATAAAGATCTGATTTTGTTAATTACCTCATAAACATGACTGCTGTTCGATGTTCTTTCTCTTGCACCAATTTTCTTTCCGGGGAATATCAAGCATCTTGTACGAATTTCTTCAACTTTCAGCAGTGTGATCATTGTGCTAAAAAAATGATCCCGCAATTTTAAAGTTGGTGGTAACTTCTTTAATTTCTCTTAATAAACATTTAAAAATAAAAAATGATTAATTCAACAAAACTTTTTTTAAATGATTAAATGATAATAATACTAATAATACTAATAATATGTACCATAATTTTTTACTTCTTCATTATCTGGTAAACAACCCAGGTACACACTTTCGTCATTTATCGAAAAGTTTATTGATGATACTATTATCACTTCTTTTACTTCATTTTGACAAAATAAATTGATTAACGCGTCTGCTAAATATATTATCTTGTTTTGAGATGGTAACTTTTGTATTTTCATGAAACTTCTCTGTTTTATTAAAGAATGTCAATATTAAAAGTTAAAAAAATTGTGAATTAAATCATAAATATTAGATGCTTAACGTCTTTGGTATTATCTATTTTTATTTCAAGTTTTTTTCCTTCACTATCGACATCGTTTGTATTTTCGCTCGCATTGAATTGATATGTTTGGTGCTCAACGATACACGCTTCCTCAACTCCAGAAACTACAGATAAGCCAGCGTTATTTATATCCGAATATCCGAGGATAACACTTTGTTTTAACTTTAAGTCCATTGAAAAAATGTGTTGAAGTAACCGTTAAGTCCTTTTTTCATCTTACGGATAAAGCGTGTCTAGAATTTGAAAACCTGTTAATCGGTTTTAACATATGAAAAAAAACCGGTTCCAAACTCTAAGCGTGTCACCTGATTTTAATATAACGATAACGACAAAATATTTCGAAATCAAATTTTCATTATATAAAAGAGCGTCCTTATCCTGTACCCGGGGTATAGGCTTTTATCCTATGCCCGTACGCCTAAATATGATTGGTCCAAATTTATTATATACTGTAATTATTAAAGATAATTTTTTATTAAAAAAAATACAAGTAGCGAAAATACAAAAAAAATATATACTATATTATTTAAAGATAATTTTTTATTAAAAAAAGGGAATAGAAATTTGTCGCACCCCCTGAATCCGACCAATCAAATCGCACGATTTTGTAGACAAAAAATTTTAAGTTTTAAAAATTAAAAATTTTACTAGTAAAATGTAAAAATTTTACTAGTAAAATGTAAAAATAAATAAGCGATATCAAAGCATATAATGTAAAATTTTATTATGAACAACTTTTTCTAAGTCATAAAGATAAATTATCTTAGTAAAAAAATAACATTTTATAAGAAAAATCAAAAATTTTGATCGTTAGCACATATAAAACTTTTTTTTTACTAATGTAATCTATATTTATGTTTAAATATTACATGTAAAATTTTACGCTAAACAACTTTTTCTAAGTTAAAACGGTAGATTGTTTTAGTAAAAAAAAATGGTTTATACATCAGGAAATTTGTTATATAGATAAGTATCGATATATAACAATTAATCGATATATGGGATCTTTGCTATTAAAATGACCCTCCGAGGCTATGTTGATTTTGTGAATAAAAATCAAATTTGCCAGCCATCTAGTAATCCAATTTGGATAAACATTTTTTTATTTTGTAAATCTCAATAGAATCTACAAATTAAAAAAATATACATTCAAATTGGATTACTAGATGGCTGGCAAATTTGATTTTTATCCACAAAATCAACATAGCCTTAGAAGGTCATTTTGATAGCAAAGATCCCATATATCGATTAAAAATTAATGATATATATCGATAAACTAGTTATATATAGATAAGTATCTATAATCAATACATAGCATAAATAGATTATATCTATTAATCGATTTTTATCGTATTTGTTGAAACTGATAAATAGCGATTAATAGATATTAATCGCGAAACAGATTTTTGCTTTCCTGTGATCTAATGTATATTGTATTACGTAACGTTAATCTTTTTTTATTTAGATCAGATCCTTGATCGATCTTATTTTTTTTATTTTTTTTTTTAGTTCGTCGATTTTTGAATTTTTTTATTTTTTTTTATTTANTTTTTTTTTTTTTTTACTTATTTGTTATTTTTTTCGTACTAACTTATATTTATTTAATTTTTTTATTTATTTATTTTTTTCTTTAGGAACTTTATCTTGCTTCACTTTCCATCTCAATTTTTCTTTCATTTTCTTCAAATAAGTTGATATCTTCTAACAAAGCTTACAAGAAATTTATTAGAATGTAAAAGACCTAAGCGGATAAAAATTGTGCAGTGGAGATTTCCCACCTGCCTTACAGAAGTATGTTCGTTTTTAGCGAGAAAGTAGATTGCACAAATCTACATAAAGTTAAGTATTTTTTTTTAGTATATTTTGTTTCTTTTTTTTGTTATTACAACTGAAACTAATATATGTTTTGGTGTTTTCTTGCACGGTGTTTTTCGGTATTTTGAGTGGCGAAGTGATGCCATTCTTGTGGTGAAGTGGCAGCGTTCTTGTGATGAAATGACGACGTTCTTGCAGTAAAGTGACAGCATTCTTACGGTAAAATGATGGCATTCTTGCAGTAAAATAACGGCGTTCTTGTGGTATAATGATGGCATTCTTGCAGTGAAGTAACAGTGTTCTACTTATGCCGTTTTGTTGACATCGTTTAAGACGTTTTAGGCTCTTGATGTTCTTGTTGGTAAATAAATCTATTTTCACTATTTTTTTCATTAGATAAGTCGCTTTGGTATCGTCAGTCATCATCATCTTTGAAGCCTTTGGGTGTGTGCTTTGTGTTGTTGTTATTATCGTCTTTGAAGCCTTTGGGTGTGCTTTGTGTCATCATCATCGTCGTCTTCTTTGGTGTCGTTGGTGCTTTGTTGTACTTAGGTCTTGTATGGTTCCATTAGGTTTTGGTATCATCGCGGTGTACTTCTGTGTGATGTTTTATGTTGGCTTTTGTCTTAGTTTAGTCGCTTGTGTTAAATCGTTTTTGTTGGTGCAATGCAATCTTTGTTATGTAGTGATTGTGTGGATACTGTTTTAGAATTTTGTTATTTAGAATAGTTAGGGTTAGGATATTTAGTTAATATTAGTGTTAGGATGTTTAGTTATAATTAGTTAGGATTAGGAGTAGAAGTTAGAATAAGTGGTTTTACTTGGTGGTATTTGCTATTTGATAATATATATATGTGTAAATAAAAAACACATTATTGTATATATATATTATAATGTTAAATAAATTATAAAACTGATTTTGCAATATAAATTAATTAAATTCATTATATGTACTGTATAATTGGGTATAATAAACCCATTTTTTATTATCAAAATATTAATTGTTTTTATATTGATTATATATCGATTATTAATTATCATGATATGTATCGATTATAATCACTATCAGTATATTGGTTATATATTGATTACTAACTATCATAGATATATATCGATACTAAATACCCCTGCCAATTTCTATCGATAGTGGTAGTAATCAATATATATCTGATATAGATAGTAATCGATACATATCTAATAAAATATTGGCCATCTCGTTACTTCTAGCCGAAAAAAGCTAAAAATTAATATTGTCTATATATAAAAATTTTTAAATTTTAATAACTTATCAATAAATTTTTTTATGTCAAATAATATAGGTCTTGGGCTATCTTTTGATATATATTTTACTATTCTTTTATAAGCAATTTGTTAAGTAATAAATTTTTTAAAAATTTTAATTTTTAAAAAAAAAATCAAATTTTTTTTAAAAAAATGGATATTAAGCATTTTTGCAAGCTATATGCAGTATAACAAGTTTGTACTACGCGAGTGCATAGCCATGCATATCCTGAATATACAGTTAAAATTTTAGCTTAATTGGATCAGTGGTTGTTAAAATATAAATTTTTAAAGTTTTTTTAAAATTTTATAACCGGATTACTATGTTGTACAAAATTTGCACAAAATTACTATAGTAATTTTTGTGCAACTTTTGTACAACATAGTAATCCGGTTATAAAATTTTAAAAAACTTTAAAAATTTATATTTTAACAACCACTGATCCAATTAAGCTAAAATTTTAACTGTATATTCAGGATATGCATGGCTATGCACTCGCGTAGTACAAACTTGTTATACTGCATATAGCTTGCAAAAATGCTTAATATCCATTTTTTTAAAAAAAATTTGATTTTTTTTTTAAAAATTAAAATTTTTAAAAAATTTATTACTTAACAAATTGCTTATAAAAGAATAGTAAAATATATATCAAAAGATAGCCCAAGACCTATATTATTTGACATAAAAAAATTTATTGATAAGTTATTAAAATTTAAAAATTTTTATATATAGACAATATTAATTTTTAGCTTTTTTCGGCCAGAAGTAACGAGATGACCAATATATATCAATTAATATCTATATTAGATATATATTGATTACTATCACTATCGATAGAAATCGGCAGGAGTATTTAGTATCGATATATATCTGACCAGTTAGTAATCGATATATATCTATATATAAAATTTGCTGATGTATGTGCTAACTTTGGAAATTTATATTTTTTTTATAAAATGTTTTTTTACTAAGACAACCTATCTTTATGGGTTACGGTACGATTTCCCGAAAGTTATTTCCCCGACATGTCATTTACCCGACATCACACAGGTGACAATTTGCTAAAAATATATTGTCACAATTAATAAAATGCTAACCCTACCCCTATGTGATATCGGGAAAATAGTTTTTGGAAAAGTGGGTTTCGGAAAAGTGAGAATCAACGATCTTTATGACTTAAAAAAAGTTGTTCAGAATAAAATTTACGTTATATGACGTGCTATTTTATATATATTTTACACTTTATTAAGTAAAATTTTAAATTTTTAAAAAATAAAATTTTTTGTCAAAAAAACTCTTTTCTGTAGATCACTAAACCAAAACTAGAGCTAAAGGAAAACTTGTAAAACAGTACAAACAAATACAAATTTTCTAATAATTATAGGCCTCGAGGTCTAAAGCTAAATAAGAATCTATTTTCTTAAAACACACGTTCGAAAATAACCAAAAGAAAAGGAGATAGCCTCTTCCTAATACCTTGTGCATTCTCCAACCTTCTAGCAATGACTTCCAATCAACAACCACAACTTATGGAAGATATTCAACAACAATTTCTTGAAGACATCCACACTAGCGTCCAAGAATCACTTAACGCTCCCAAGAGTCACTCAGCCAAAAGAACCAAAACAACAAACCAACCTTCGTCCCCTGTCGCTAGCTCTACACTCACAAAATCACTCAATTGTGGCGATTCTAGCTTACCTCCATCAGATTCATCGATTACATCATCAGACCAAAACCCATCAACAAACACAGCATCACATGATCCAACTATTACAACAACAACAATACACATCGATCCCCAAATTCCCACACTGGTTCCCCTCATTAATCCAACTTCTCCAATCGGCGAAAACAATGCACAAATGGATACAGAAATTTCTACGACCCTCCAAAAAAATAATCAAAACAACTTACCCACAGAAAGATCAACCCAAATGGAAATCAACACTCCCACGGTTGCTATTAGTCCCAATAAGGAAGAATCAACAACGACCTCACATGTACCCTCGGACCTCCCGGACCTACAAACGGATTATCCTACCGACCAAAATATCTCCGATGCATGCTCCGACACAATTATGGCCTCTTTCCATATCACCTGCCCCCAAAGAACTTATAGTCAAGCACTCAAAGGACAGAACTGCTGGCCCATGACTGAAGCACAGTCACATCAAATCGAACTTTGGACTGACCATATAACCACTAAACTACGACAAAGACAAAACAAACCCTTTGACTTTACACTATGGTATAACGACGCTATCATTGACTGCTTTATTACCTCTGAAGAAAAATTTGCAACTTTTATCAATTACAAATTTAAAGTCATACCAACAAACGAACCTATCCCAGAGGCTATTAAAGCTAAATTCAAACACCACGACATAGCATTTTTCTGCACTTTCTCAAGAACTAAAGCAAACGAACTGGCACACCAGACTACTTTCATGTCCCTTTTTTATAAAGCCTTAGAAAGATATAAAAATATACATAACGTATCCTACACAAATAAATACAACAGAAATCAAATCTACGACAAACTCAAATGACAAATCGCAATCAACTACATTACAAATCTCGATATGATCAAGAAGAACCATCATGAAAACACAAGAGCAATTTTCTACGCAATCGGCTTCGCCCGTATCAGTTGTGCACTAACCTTTGAAAAAATGTGACAAATCATTCGTATAGTTATAGACGAACAAAAAGAACCACTTCCTGCTGACCCAGAAGATATACCCACTGAGGTCAAAGAAATGCTATCTTTCCGCCTCCCCATAGAAAATCGCACTGAGACTCGCACAATAGTCGCAGCTCTGAGAAGAATTTATACCTTTGAATCACTTCCGAATAGAGATTTCTATAGAATGTTGATACCGCTCTCACCCAACCCAAACGACTTAAACCTAGCAATCAAACATCATTTTCTAATTAAGCTCGAACATCAACTTTCCTAATTAAGCAATTATTGTAGTATTTTAAAACAATACTACATCTTTGAAAGGATGCCAGACAGCTATTTCGACCTACCACCCGCCAAACCTCCACTTCCATCTACTCCACAAGACTTGACCATCGAATTCGCAATCTTTTCCCATTCAGACCTAATGATACAAAAGACTTTAAACGTCATGTTGAGATCCTAGGAACATATTACAAATTTAAGCACATACCGAATGACTTTATCATACCTAAACTCAGATTACCAACCAATTCTACAAAAGTTGCAACCCAACTACGTTATGAATTCCCAATTCAAGACAAAGAAATGGCTAAACACTTCCTATCTGAAATCAAAAACAAATATATCATACCTATCCCAATGCCAGATAACTATATGACGGTTAACCCATCTGACAAACCAACTCTACCTACTGACCCAAATAACGTTCTATTGGTCAACTTAATTGTTCCAATTCGAAGTCAAGTAGTCCTACTTGACACCGTCAAACTACTAAGACAACATTACTACTTCTATAAAATACCTGATGAATAGATCAATATCCCGTTTGAAGCTACGCTTGGTAAACAAACCAAAATACCCACCACACTTAACGATTTTCTCCAATATGCCAAAATACATATTCCTTAAGAAACACGCCTCTTCCCTATTCGCGAGTATGATAAGGCGAAAAAAGCAATTACAATCTTCCAAGAACTTTTCAATACAACCCTAATATCGCCTTAACTAAACGCATTACCTGATTTACCAGACCCCGAATAGGACTTATTCAAAAAGCAAGAAAAAGATACCCAAACAAATCATGAGCAGAAATAATAATAGAAATCCCTATACTGGGAACAGACAACCCTCACAAACACCCAACCAAAACGCCTCTGACAACAATGATCTCCCCTCCCACTTCTCTTTAAATCTCCTCCAACCACTAAAAATAATCACCTATAATGTTCAAGGATTAGGGAATAATCTTAAATTCCAACAATGGCTTGAATATTGTAACAATCAAAGAGCTCATATAATATCTATGACAGAGACCAAATGGCCAGAATCAACTACTCCTCCTGTTTCTCTTACCAACCCACTATACAAAATAAATACAGCAAACTGTGACAAAGAAACAGCTATTTCGAAAGAAGCCAGTATGGAAACAGCAATCACATTACATCCCGAACTACAACCCTTCATCCATAATATAAAGAAAGTCCCCGGAATGGCAATCATGGTCAATCTTTATCTCCCACAAAATACTAAGACAAGAATAATCTTGGTTTATCTACCCTCAACAGTCACTAAACATTCAAAAATAGCTACAAAAACCATAACAAACTGGGCCCAAGAAGTGACCTCTCGACAACTCAATCTAATCGTACTTGGTGATTTCAATAATAACATCAACAATAAGAAACTTCTAACAAATCACCTCCTCATGAGATTACAAGAAAGTGGCCAAACCAGCTTACTCGACTTTCACGATATCGAAGAATACACATGGTCCAGACAAGACACAAACAGTCAAATCGACGATATCTGGACAAGTTATACAATATTACTGAACTTTACCGCTCCTATATTGAACAGTGCTGACGAAATAACCAATAACAGAATGGAACACCGGAATAAATCGTCTATTACAATGTTCAAAAAGAAGCAGTAGGAAAATTTATCTATATGACAGGGTTACAGAAGATGCCTGAACAGATTTTGCCGACGAAATTAAAAAAAACTCGACAAATCCAATTTGCAACTACGACAAATCACCAATGAAGCGCAACTTAATAAACATTGGAACACTTGGAACAATATACTAAGATCGACCATAAACAAACATATCTCATATACTTACACAAAACCCCATACGTTCCACAGCCACTCTTTCAAAGCCACACAACTACATAAAGGTTTAACATTGATTAATAAAACGATATCAATAATAAAGACACCTAATACAACAACTCCATCCCTGGACACAATAAGGGGAGCGCCAGAAATCACCTGATTAGAGTTTTACTAAGTAGCTGACCCTCTACCCCCCACCTGATAATTTTTCTAAGCATTTGATTGATTAAAATTTAATAATATATATATATATATGAATTTATATGTTTGTAGCCATGGTTACTGTAACCACATTTTATAAAATTGTTAATAACTCAAAATTTTACTAGGGTAACCCCTGTTGTGTTACTAACAAAAAATGCTCCTCTCGCGATTTTGTAGTAATTTTAACTTTAACTTTAACCCTAACCCTAGCCAATTACAACTCTAACCCTAACCCTAACTCTAACCTTAATATTATACTAATCCTAACCCTAACAATATTACATCTGGGCTTAGTTATGGACCCTGATTATTGTAACCTATGGTTACAAATATATTAATTCTATATATATATATTAAAAATTGGATAACTTTTGATCTACTGGTCTGTTTTGAACGATTCAACTACCAAAATGTTCTCTCAGTGAGACGATTCTAACAAGCCCAAAATCATAAAAATCCAATCACAGGACCCCAAGATTGTTCAACTTTTGTGTAATTTTTAAAATTACTAAGTAAATTTATTTTTTATATTTAGACTTTTAGTCAAGTCTGAGTCTGGTCTGGGTCTGGTCCGAAGTCTGCAGACTGATTTGAGTCTGAATATATTTATATGTATTTTTTGGTGCTGAACAAGTTTACTTAGTGCATTTTGTTAGAATAAATTAGGTAAAATTTTATAAATCATAAGTTTTTATAGAATTTTATTAATAAAATTCTATCCCTTAGTTTGTACTACTTCGCAGGCAAATTTGCCTGTATAATTACTATAAATATACCTCTGATCTATTTTTTTAATCCTTTAAAATATTTAAATAAAATTTGGTATTATAATTTTTAATAACAAGGATTATATTTTTGAATTATTTAAATTTATATTATAAGACAAAAAGTTTATGTTGCTTATAAGCTGAAAATATTAAATTTTAAAGAAATTTTTTAACCAAAAAAATATTTTACAATAT
>QKWP01000305.1:255380-268052 GCA_003550325.1 Gigaspora rosea | reverse complement strand
AACGTACAAATCAAAAGTCAATTAATAAAAAATTCTTCAATACTTATGAAAATTTTATAGTAATTGTATTTTAATTTGCTAAATAAGATTATTTAAGGATAGGGTGTATATAGATCATTTTTCATATGATCTACGTGGTATATTAAATTTTTATATAGCAAATAAAAAAATACTTCTAATAAAACTTTTTAACATTTTAACCAATTGGTATCAAATTTATGTAATATATAGTTTAATCCAGTTTGTTTCTAATAGTGAAGTTGCGCAATATGTATTGCTTTAAAAAAAATTAACTTCACATATAATTAAAATCTTCCGAGGTCGCTATATGTTTTTCCTGGGTAGTACAAAGAATTGCTAATTCTGATTGGTCGAATCATGTGATGTTTACATGATATTATATGTTATTGTTACACAATGTTGATCTACATTCTATTTTATATGAATTTGGAAATGTTGACACCCTACCCTTAAGCAATTTTAATCGATTTGCTTAGTAAAATTTAGACTTAACTATGTAGCAACATTTGTCAATTATGAGGCGAATATATTTTTTTAAAAAATTTTAATTTTTCTGTTAAATGTAAAAATCAAAAGTCAATTAATAAAAAATTCTCTAATATTTATGAAAATTTTATAATAAGTATATTTTGATCTGCTGAATAAGGTTACTTATGTAATTTTAATCGATTTACTTAGTAAAATTTAGACTTTACTATGTAGTGACTTTTGTCAATTGTGGGGCAAATATTTTTTTTTTTAAAAAAATTTTAATTTTCCGTTGAACGTAAAAATCAAAAGTTAATTAATAAAAAATTCTCCAATACTTATGAAAATTTTATAGTAAGTATATTTTGATCTGCTGAATAAGATTACTTATGCGATTTTAATCGATTTGCTTAGTAAAATTTATACTTTACTATGTAGCGACTTTTGTCAATTGTGGAGTAGCTTATTTTTAGGTCAAAGACGTTTTTGAGTTTTTTTTAAATATTATAAAATTTGATTGGTCAATAGTTATCACTAGAGGGATCAGAACCTATGTAAACCCTAATCACGTAACTTCCCTTATCCAAATTTTAAATATAGCATATTTAAAACTTATTAATTTTATCCACTTTTAATAATATTATATTAAAAGCTTTTATCCACTTTTAAATATAACCTTTTGACCAATATCCACTTTTCAAATATAACATTTTTGTAAAAAAGTAACCTTTTTAGCCAAAATTTCAATATAACCTCTATATGTATTGTTCGGGGTCCTAATTTAACCCTGAGTGGGTTCTTAACAAAAAATGATTTTTTTGCAATTCTGTATAAATCTTAATATTATTATTATATACCAAGGTTATACACAAATTTTTTTAGTATATAGTTATAGATATAGATATATATTATATTATATATAGGACCTGATAATTGTTCTACTCCCCACCTACCTAAAAAATCGGATGATAAATGGCACTCCCTTAACCATCTATAACCATCCTAAACAACAGCCTACAAACCATTCACAAACTTACAAACCTAAAAACACCTACCCTACAAGTATCTAACTTATACGCAACCAATATTAGCCTAATATTACAACAACTCACATCTATACAAACTATCTTGCATAAAGCCAAAAACATAGAAAATCAACAACAAAAGCGAGACACAATTAATTCATTCATAGAAAAACGATACAAGAATTTTACAGACAACACTACGAAGATGATCAACAGCATACTTGGGAGACACACCGAAAGTGTAACATATGACAATATTATAACCCCAACTGAAGTAATCATGGAAGCAGATCAAATCAAAAAAGCAACACTACAGCATTTCAAAAACTGGACAAAATTCAGCACACTAAACGAAGTACTGTGGCAAGAGTGGAAACAGTTCTACGAACCAATTCCGAATATAAATAAAAATATGTTCGATAACATCACCCAAGACATAACATTACAAGAAGTGGTTGAAACAATAAGTAAAGCACCACTCAAAAAAGCAACTGGCCTCTCTACTATCTCTAACGAAATACTTAAAAAACTGCCACTTGTTGCACACAAATTATTAACGAAACTTTTTAACGCCTGTTTACAACTAAAAACAATTCTCCAAAAATGGCGCGCTAGCCTTGTCTGGCCCATATCAAAAAAGCTGCAATACAACGACGACCTTATTTCAACTCGGCCCATAACGTTAATTGACCACACTAGGAAAATACTAACAAAGATACTAACAGAAAGACTCGAATATTTTACTAAAACTTGATATATTAGCCCCTCAAAATCATGTAGTCCTCCCCTTTTCATCAACCATGATCCCAATCCAGCAATTAGATCACATAATGGAAGACGCCTACACATACAACCGCGAATTCTGGATCTTACTTCAGGACATGTCGAAATCCTACAATACCGTATACATTCCCTTACTATGACACGCCCTCAACCGCCTCCATATTCCTTCTCAAATAACTGACCTCATAATCAATATATTTACCAACCGAAGTAATTAAGTCATAACAACAATTGGAAAAACCAAAAAGTATACAGTAGAAGATGGCATCAATCAAAGGGAAACATTATCCCCCATTCTTTGGAGAATATACTATAATCCTTTCATACACCGAATTGCAACATATTTCAAAGGATACCAAATGACTACACTATATCAATTCCCTACAAAAATACCACAATTATACACAACACATTTGTCATAGCCTTTGTGGATGACACAGCATGGGTCGCGTCCAAAAGATCAGAAATGGAAGACATACTAAAGATTGCTACTTCCTTTTACGAAATGGCAAATATCAGAGTTAACCCTAATAAATCCGTCTTAGCACATAATTCCCAAAATTTACACGATAAACAAATCGTTTTCCAAAACTATACCATAAGCAACATAGACCAAAATGAACCCTTCTGCTACCTAGAAGTGTGATTCACAAGAGAGAAAAGTAATACCAACATCCATTGGAAACTTCTATACGAAGCTAAACTCACAATTAAAAGACTTCGCATTACAAAGATCACAGTGAAACAAGCAATTTACATAATCAACTCTGTTATAACGACAAGGATAGCATACAAAATACAATCTACTTACTAGAGTTGCAGGTGAAACAAATCTTCAATGGAGTACCGTGGTGCACCAAAACTGGTGCACCGAAACTGGTACACCAATAATTATAAAAAACTCAAATCTTCAACGGTGCACCGATGGTGCACCATGGTGCACCGGATGGTCCTGGTGAAACTAACTAGTTTCACCAACAACTCTACTACTTATCTACTACCGTCTAAAACTAAACAACTGGACTCACAACTAGCAACTATAGTGAGACACAAAGCACAACTTGCAAAAGAAGTTCCTTCATCAACACTATATCACCCACACATATATGGACTAAACCGCATATCACACATACAAACAACTCAACATATTAATATTCTAATAAAGATATTAAATTCACTTTCATTTGACAAACAAACGCTAAAAATCTGACTCCAACAACTCCAACTAGCGGCAAACACCAACGAATCCATCCTCAAACACAAACTATTATTTCCACTAAAAGAAGCATCAACAACTACTGCACATATGATACTACAACTCCACAACGAAGACATTCAACTTACAAGAAATAATAACGAATAGCCCATCCCTCGTCACGAAATCAGAACCCCTATCAACACAATCCTCATACATTCAAAACGGCAAAATATACATCAGCGAATTATATATACGTAATCTTACGTAAGATATTACAGCCCGTAATATTACGAAAATCTTACGATTGATACGGCATATTACGCAATATATTACACTATATTACAGTAATATTACGGTTATTATTTCGAAATATTTCGATATATATTGCAAATAAAAAAAATGCAAATTACTCCTCTACAGGGGTCGCGTACTCATGCAGATCAATAAACTAATGCGTGCAGGAGGTAATATTTTGATATTTTCGCATTGTTTCGCAATATTTTGCAAATTTTCGCAAATTTTTAAAATTTTTAAAAAATAAATAAACGATATACATATTCACATAATTATGCTTTTTTACAGGTTTTTGCAATATTTCGCACGGTTTCGCAATTTAATATAAAATTTTTATTTTTTTATTTATTATTATATATTATATTTTACATTTATTAAATATACATTTTTAAATGGCAGCTAGTGTGGAACCCTTGGGCGGACCACTTAAATTAGACACCAAAAGTGTACGTGTGGCTAGATATATCCTCGTCTAGGACCAGAGGGTTTAAATAGGCAATTCCCGTAGTTGGGTTGCAGGTATGGCAGCTAGTGTGGAACCCTTGGGCGGACCACTTAAATTAGACACCAAAAGTGTACGTGTGGCTAGATGTATCCTCGTCTATGTAACAAATGCCGGTATTCCCCTAGAGGATACCGACAGCCCTAATATCTTGAATAAAATTCCTAAGTCCCAAAGTGGGCACTTTAATTAAAAAAAAAAATATACATTTTTAATTAATATTACATACTTTATTATATATTACATATTATTTTTACATTATTACAAATATTTTAAACTACTTTCGCACTATGTCGCATCTAATTCTATTACTATATACAAAAAACTAGCCCTATATACTTATTTTCGCTCTTTTTACAGTTAGCTATTATCTTCGCTTCTTTGTTTTCTATCATTTTTGAAAGTGTCAGAAGTGGTCATTGGAATGCGCAAGGTTTCGAATAGTTGTTGTTTTTCTCGCAAAGTGCCGAAATAAAATAAATTAATCAAAAAAATTTAAAAATAACCAAAAAAACAAAAACAAAAAACACAAAACAAAAAAAAATAAAGCGAAACCTTGCAAGAAATTGCAAAAACTTGCAAAAACTTGTGCCATTTCTCTAAAGAAGTGTTCTTGAAAATTTAAAAATTGTTGGAGATGTGTTGTTGAAAGTGTCAGAAGTTGTTGTTGAAATACGCAAGGTTTCGAAAAGTTTTGTTTTCTCCAAAATACCGAAATAAAATAAATTAATAAAAAAATTTAAAAAATAAACCAAAAAAACAAAAACAAAAAATACGAAACGAAAAAATAAATGAAATGAAACTTTGCAAGAACTTGCAAAAACTTGCGAAAACTTGTGAAAACTTGCGAAAACTTGCGCCTATTTCTTTAAAGAAGCGTTCTTGAAAATTTAAAAATTGCTAGTATGTATTCTTAAAAGTGTCAAAAATCGTAGTTGGCATGCGCAAGGTTTTGAAAAGTTTTAGTTTTCTCGCAAAGTGCCAAAATAAAAATAATTAAAATAATTAAAAAATAAACTAAAAAACAAAACAAAAAACACAAAACGAAAAATAAATAAAGCGAAACCTTGCAAGAACTTGCAAAAACTTGCAAAAACTTGCAAAAACTGTTCGCGTTCTTGCAAATTCTGAAATTCCAAAAAAGTCACGAAGTGCCGAAAAAGTCTGGGTTGGTTTTCTTGCAAAGTGCCAGAAAGTAAGGGTTCTGTTCTCGTAAAGTGCCGAAATGAAATAAATTAATAAAAAAATTTTTAAAAATAAACAAAAAAAAACAAAAACAAAAAACACGAAACAAAAAAATAAATGAAGCGAAGCCTTGCAAGAACTTGCAAAAACTTGCAAAGACTTGCAAAAACTTACAAAAACTTGTGACCATTTCTCCATTTCTTCAAAGAAGCATTTTTGAAAATTTAGAAATTGCTAGGGATGTGTTCTTGAATATGTCGAAAATCGTAGTTAGCATGCACAAGGTTTCAAAAAGTGTTTGTTTTTCTTGTAAAGTGCCGAAATAAAAATAAAATAAAAAAATTAAAAAATAAATAAATAAAATAAAATGAAAAAACAAACGAAAACAAAAAATGAAATGAAAAAGAACGAAAGGAACGAAAAGGAACGAAAATAAAAAAGTAAAAAAAACAAAATAGAAGATTTAATTATAAACAAAAGATCTAATCTGATCTTGTAGTACAGAATTTGAACATCATCAAACTATTTCGAACTATTTCGAAAAATCAGTCTAATGCGCGATCCAGGTTACAGATCTACTGATCCAGCTTGGTTTCCTAGTCCTAAAATAATTGAAAGGGTTCGAAATATTTCGTAACATATTTTGAAAGGGTTTGAAATATTTCGTAATATATTTTGAAATATTTCGAAATTAATTTCATAATATTTTGAAATATTGATATTTCGAAATATTTCGAAATATATTACGTAATATTTTGCTTATATTACAGTTCGTAAGACCTTATGTAAGATTACGCTATTATAAATTTGCTGATGTACTCAAACATTACCTCAACAAACATGACGCTATATATTGAACAATTCACGAACTTCAATAATACCCAACTACTCGACTGGACCACATTTCATCACAACATACAGAAAATTCCCTGCGGAAGGAAATCGTGATGGTTCGAAGAAATAACCGAATTAATAAGAGATACATCAAACCCATCACCAACACTTCATACACCTAACCCCTTCATATGGAAAAATGGCAACCAACTGCACCCAAATGGATAATAACACAAGACATAAAATTTGGCAGATTTTCAAATATAAAGAACGAAATAGCAAAAATACATTACTTTGTCATAAATGAACAGAACAACCATCTCCTACTCTGCAAAAACTGTGACCTGATATCAAAAATCACCAACACAACAAACTGCCATATACGTAGGAATATCTCATCGACCTACAGTATCAAAGTTGATAACAACAGAAAATGGCACGGACAGATAACCGATTTCATAGAAGCAAACAAAATAAGACAACCGCTACCCAAAAAGGCGTTTAATCAAGAATACATCCCAGGAAACACTATATAACAAAAAAGTACTGCGCAGCCTTCACACATATAGAACAATTTCTATGAGAATCATACTACAACAATCAAAGCACAAACAAAAAAACCAACATTAAAATTCTTCTCCCACACAACACAAATCCAATGCATCATCACCCAACATGCACTATAACCTATGGCTCCCCAGCAAGAACTGTTAATCTCAACAATACGACATGGCCTTCCCAACAGAAACTTATAATCACCGCACTCATATTCATATGGACAATACTCCCAACAAAAGCAACAACTATCATTACAACGAATACCACAAAAATAAAAAATCTAATTCAACTCATATCAAAAACACCTAGTCATTTGAAAGAACATATCCTAAAGGGAAACCTACTATACCACAATCTAAGCCTTTACTCAATCTATGAACTAAAGGACATCAGACACAACTGCATTGTAGATGAGCACTTATCTATATCAACAGAACCCACAATAACATTAACAACTGAATTTCAACCTTCAAAATTCCTAACAAACCCTTTTCCTATACAATACCACCAACTGAATCAACCATTTACACCATGACTACTCTTAAAAACCACGTACAAAGCAAAATCAATAAACCGATGGTTATCCCAAACAAGAATACACCAATGGTACAAAACGAACAACATAAATTGGAAACTTACATACAACAGTCTCAACATACACAGTAGACCTCTAGCAAGATCAACCAATTCTAAAAAAGAAAAAATAAAAGCCTTCAAAGTGAAAACATTAACTCATGAACTACCCATCTTGCAAACACTCCACAACAGAAACCCAGACATATATTCAAACTATGGATGTCTGCTATGTCTCCAATCAATAGATGATACAACCCATTGGCTAACTTGTCCTAAAAATACAACCATATTCGAAAATATATTACATACAGCTTTAACAAAAATTTTAACTAAAGAAGACGTTCCCCTCCAATACAAAGAAAACTATATACAAAACTTTATAAAAACATATATTACTAACAATATTCCATTAGTAGCAATAACTGCATCCATATTATTCCCTATAGCTAACCAAACTAAATCCATCTGCATCATACCACATTTCCACCACACCATCATTAAGAAAATATACAAGAAAATCTGGACCAAAAATCGAACAAAAATTAACAAACTTACCCCAACAACCACCATTTCCAACAACTCTACCCTAGAAACAAAACTACACCCCACTACCGAAGCACTAAATTTTAATAACTGGATACAATTATTCATTTACAATAATGTATCACCTAACTTAATTAATACATAATCCGGAGATCTTTGACCGATTTGGTAAAGATTAGGTCTAAAGTAAATTAGCTTTATTCTCCCTTCCTCTATATGAAATGTACTATTACAAAATTTGTATTTTTTTATAATTTCATTAATAAACGGAACAGAGGAAAGACCTCTCTTTTAAAAAAAAAAATAAAAAAATTTTTGTCTATAAAATCGTGCGATTTGATTGGTCGAAGCAGGGTGCGACAAATTTATTTTCCCTTAAAAAAAATACAAGTAGCAAAAAGTACAACAAGACAAACAACTAAAGGACCAGCAAACAACAATTAAAAACACCACCAAGCAGCAATGAAAATACCACCAAATAACGACCAAGAACACCAACAAATAACAATCAAAGCACCACCAATCTGCAACCAAAAGTACCAAACAATATAAAGCACTACTAAACGACCAAAAGCACACCTAAATGACAATCAAAAGCACCACCAAACGATGATCTAAGCACTACAATGACAACGAAAAGCGCCAACAAATGGCGACCAAAAGCCTCCACCAAACTACGACCAAAAGCACCACCAAACTACGACCCAAAACACCATCAAACTACAATATAAGTATTACCAAATGATGACCAAAGGCACCACCAAACGACAACCAAAAGCACCAAATGATGACCAAAGGCACCACCAATTAACGACCAAAAACACCACCAAACAACAATGAGAACACCACAAAAGAGCGACAAAAGCACTGCAAGAAGACAACAAAAACACAAAAAAAAATTGCTGCACAATGACAACAAAAACAATATAGACACTATACATAAGGATGAAATTATTTCGAGTTCTAAAACCCGAAATTAAAATTTAAAGATGAAATTGTTTTTGACCTATTTTACTTGAAAGACGAAATTATTTGATACTTTTTTTGAATAGACGAAATTATAAGGAACATATCTATATAAATTTTATTTGCTCTTCCTTATAAAAATTTTTAATTTTCTTTAATAAAGACGAATAGGCCTTTTTCCAAAATCAATTTCGGTGGCATCACTAATTGGCACTACGAAAACGATGACAGGCAAAACACGCAATTTTATGTTGATCAGTTTAATTTAATTTATAAACATAGAACACAGGATAAAATCCTGTACCCCTGGGACAGAGACAATGATTTTCTGCAAAATGCAAAATGCCGCAGAATTTGCAGAATTCACACATTTTTGCAGAAATTAGATTTTATTAGGGATAATTGCAAAATTGACCTAAAATTTGACCTGGATTCAATTAAATTGCGAGTTTTGGAAAAGAGTTTTGGAAGGTAGACAGATGACAATCAATTAACACAAAATACGAGTGTGGTCGTAGGAAAGCTTCAGAATATTCCAATTTTTGAGTGCAGAAACAGGTTTTTATTGCAAAAATTTGCTAAAATTTTATTTTGCAAATAATCGCTGAAATTAAATTTAATCACTGCAAAATTTGAGTTTAGTCATCGCAGAAAATCATCGTCCCTGACCCAGAGCAGTGTTGTTACAGGACCCCGAAGAATACATATATAACTCAGATCCAGACTCAAAATTTTAATATAACTTTATATACTTAATTTTATTAAAAGCTTTATACAAAATTATCATATAAGTTCAAATTTACTATAAATTATACAATTTCAGATCTGAGTACCAGTATGATCATGTTAACCACCAAAGCCAAAAACATAATTACACAAAAAAAAGTGACGAAGAGAAAATCAGAAACCTATCTAGAAAAAGAAGGGTGGTAGTTAACCGTGTTCAAATTCAACAACAAAATTTTTAGTTTCGAAAATAAGCTACCCATACGATCGATGAACGTTGCTACATAGTAAAGTCTAAATTTTACTAAGCAAATCGATTAAAGTCGCATAAGTAACATTGTTCAGCAGATCAAAATACGCGTACCCTGAAAATTTCATACAAATCGGAGAACTTTTTATTATTTGACTTTTAATTTTTACGTTTAACAGTTTTTTTTTTATAAAAAAAAATCCGTTGAACGTAAAAATTAAAAGTCAAATAATAAAAAGTTCTCCAATTTGTATGAAATTTTCAGGGTACGCGTATTTTGATCTGTTGAACAATGTTACTTATGCGACTTTAATCGATTTGCTTAGTAAAATTTAGACTTTACTATGTAGCGACTATAATCGATTGACCAAAAATCGCTTTATAAGTTACTCCCGATTTTTTTCTGCATATTTATTTATTGTTTATAACATATTTATTTATCGTTTACAGCATATTTATTTATTGTCTACAGCATATTTATTTATTTATTTTACTTATTAAAGTTTTGTATTCAAAAATAAGCTACCTCTTTATTGTGCTTTAAATTACTTAAAATAGTAAATAAGCTACCAACGGTTTTTTTTTGTTAAAAATCGGCAAAAAAAGGTAGCTGCAACATACGGTATATATCGATTTATATCTACTTAAAAATTTTCCCGATGTATATATAGTATCATTATACAAAAAAAGATCGTACTTGTTATAAAGATCATTTTTGTTATACAAATAAACATCTAACTTTTCAAAAAATTACCAGTTGGTTATACAAATTTAAACATACGACATATGGAAAAATTATATATAGGTCTATACAAAGCCAGATCTCAGTATTACATATATTCTTCGGGGTCCTGTTGTCACTTAGCCCGGACCCAGACCCAGACCGGACTCAAACTGGACTCGGACAAGGCCAGTCATGTCCGGCGGACAGGGCAAACAGTTATATTCAGTTTTCATTTGAATTAAACTTCTGAATTGATGATTTCAATGATTTTCAGAGCTAATGTGCTTTTAGAACACATTATTCATGAATGGCGGCATCAACTTCTTTAGATAAAACAATATATATGTTAATATTTTATTATTATTACATATATAAAAAAAACGATATTGCCAGTTACACAGATCAGCATTTAAAATAAGTATTGGTATTGCAGTTTTTTTTTTTATCAGTACTACAATAATCATAATCAATTGTTTTTGTAGCCTTACTATTGTCGTCATTTGCAGAAATCGGGAAGTTGTCTTCTACAGGAGGAGTCATCGTTTACAGAAGTTGTCGTCGCTGCTTGTGGTAAGTAGAGGTTCGATTTCATTGAATTGGACACTAGAACTTTTTTCTAGTTCGTATGATATTTATAACGCCTTCTTAGAGGTTTTATACATTGTTTGTGGGAGTTTTTTGTGGCATGTTGCAATGATTTTCTATGCTGTTTTATGGTGAGTTTCTCTGCGTCGGCATTTTGTGTACGGTATGTTATTGAATTTCAAAAATTTCTATATGTAGTTATGTTTTTACTTTTAGATTAGATTTAGTCTTTTTTTTTAAAAAAAAAATTCTTGTGATTTTTTTACTTTATTAGGTTTATGCCTGAACTTTGATTTAATTGTTTGGAGAAAAATTTGCTTAAACGATACCTAAATTTTTAAACTGACACAACTGATGTTGTTTCGCAGTGAGTTCACTTGTATCGTTAGAGGGTTCACCGTTTCATTTGAAATCGTCGATTACGTGATTCACCTGCTAAAAGATTCTTTCTAGGTTTTGTCTTGACTAGCAAGCTTGCAATGAATGAGAAGGAGAAAAAGGAGCGACCAAGCACAAATTATTGCCGGGTCACATTTTTTTAAATACACAGATTGCATTCGTTTTTTTCTCTCAAAACTTCAAAACAAATCGATTCATGCTCCTTATAACTACGAAGTTACAGAATATTTTTTATATTACATATGTAGAATTTATTCTTTTAAGAACTTTTTAATTCGTTTTATTTGGTGTGGTCGAGAAAAGTTTTTAAATAAATTGGTAAGCGTGATTGGTAAAAAGTTGTCGTTAAAGCTGTAAATCTAATTAAACCTGGAGAATTATGAGTCATATAAATGTCAATTTCAATACAGAAAATCTCTGATAATTTGATTTTTATATGATACCACATATAGTTTTGTTTTACATAGTGCACCGAACACCCCAATATGTCGTTACTTGGTGCACAGCACAAATTATAAAAGTTTAATAAAATAAGCTTTCAATTGGCTTAGTTGCATGGAGTTTTTTAATTACACAAACATAAAAAATATTTCGTCAAATCTTAGTATCGGACATCGGACAATGTCCGTGTACTGTCCGTGTCCACTATATGTCTGTGTCTGACAATTATTGCACAAACAATGTCTGGTGACAATCAATTTACCCGGACATAATTCGGACATGGGCTTCGGAGGACCCCAGACATCTCTGATATATGTTATATTTTTTTTTTAGCAAATTGATTCAAATTTGATCTAAGGTCCAAATTTAAATTTTAGCAAATTGAAGTTAATTTTAAAAAGGGTCATAATTGAATATTTTGGCGAATTACAAAGATTTTATGCATGTTATATTTATTTTTAGCAATTTACCTACATTTTTGCAAAAATTATTGTAACAAGTTAAGTTGCGCTATAATGATCGATCCAGATATAACAAGTTGTTAATGGCTATATAGAGTAAAGTGATAATCAATTATAATTAAAAATAAATAAA
>QKWP01000305.1:237191-247256 GCA_003550325.1 Gigaspora rosea | reverse complement strand
AAAAAAAAAAAAAAAAAAAAGAAATTAATAATAACTTTTGATCCACTGGACCATTTTGGATGATTTAATTATCAAATGTTGGTCTCAATAAGATAATTCTAACAAATCCAAAATCGTCAAAATCCAGTCACAGAATCCCAAGATCATTCATCACTAAGTAAATTTCTTTACTATTGAATAACTTTTGATCCACTAGGCTGTTTTGAATGATTTAACCACCAAAATGTTCGTCTTAGTAAGACAATTCCAACAAGCCCAAAATCGTTAAACTCAATCACAGGATCCAAAGATCAATAAAGATTTATCAATCATTTATTTAATCAAATTGATTTTTATATATAAAATCAATTTGATTAAATAATTGATAAATCTTTATCGATCTTTGGATCCTGTAATTGGAATTTAACGATTTTGGGCTTGTTGGAATCGTCTCACTGAGACGAACATTTTGGTGGTTAAATTATCCAAAACAGTCTGGTGGATCAAAAGTTATTCAATAATAAATAATTTACTTAGTGATGAATGATCTTGGGATCCTGTGATTGGATTTTAACGATTTTGGTCTTATTAGAATTGTCTTATCGAAATGAACATTTTAATATAGTATATCAAGTCACTTCACATCAAATACGCCAAATTTGGGAATATATAAATGCTTTTTAGCCAATCAGAATGCGTTATATGCTAATTCTGATTGGATAAAAAAATATAAAAATATTTTTTTAATTTTTTTATATTAATGCCAAAATTTTGAAAGTATAATAGCTTTAAACATATACTGTATAACTTTATAAACTTTTTTAAATATTCTACCCGATAATTTGAACAATGCTATGCTTTTATCTAGTAAATAGCAAACTTTTTAATTATTATATTTATAAATATTTAGCTCCGGACAAACAATGTTATGCATTTACCTAGTTTTATACTTTTTGTCTGGAGCGAAGTGGAGAATCTTTAGTTTCTACATATCATGATACAAAGTTACTTTCTTGATGCATCATATATTAAAATATCAAAAATGCAACTTTGCACTTTCCATCTGTTCACTTACAAGATTTTTAATTGGCCAATTTATGAAATTGATAATAACTTTTGATCCACCAGTCCATGTTGGATGATTTAAACTATCAAAATGTTTGTCTTGATGAGACAATTCTAACAAGCCCAAAATTGTTAAAATCCAATCACGATTGTTCATCACTAAGTAAATTTCTTTACTATCGAATAACTTTTGATCCACAAGACTGTTTTGGATGATTTAACCACCAAAATGTTTGTCTTAGTAAGACGATTCTAATAAGCCCAAAATCATTAAATTCCAATTACAGGATTCAAAGATCGATAAAGATTTATCAATTACTTAATCAAATTAGTTTTTATATATAAAATCAATTAGATTAAATGATTGATAAATCTTTATTGATCTTTGGATCCTGTGATTGAAATTTAACGATTTTGGGCTTGTTAGAATCGTCTTACTGATATGAAAATTTTAGTAGTTAAATCATCCAAACAGCCTGGTGGATCAAAAGGTATTTAATAGTAAAGAAATTTACTTAGTAATGAACATTTTTGGGATCTTGTGATTGGATTTTAACGATTTTGGGCTTGTTAAAATCAACTTATTGAGACGAATATTTTGATAGTTAAATCATCCAAAACAGACTAGTAAATCAAAAGTATTATTAATTCCATAAATTAGAACATATATAAAATTTATAGTACAAGAAATAAAATTGAGTTTTAGACAAACAATGCTATGCTTTTATCTAGTAAATAGCAAACTTTTTTAATTATTATATTTATATAAATATTTAGCTCTAGACAAACAATGCTATGTATTTACCTAGTAATATAGTAACTTTTGTACAAGAAACTATATCATTTAACATATAAGAGGATAAAGAATGTGAAAATAAAAAGAAAAATAAACAATAAAATAAAAAGACAGAATATAAGAACAACAGAATTATAGTCAAAGAATAATATTAGTTTATTTAGTATAAGATTTTTATATACAAATATTTTTAAAAAGGAAGAAAAGTAAAGAACAGAACCTTGTTTTGCCTTGGAAGAAAAGACAGAGTATATATATCTTTTTAGTATATAGAAAAAGGAACTATTTAAAAACCTAATAATAGTAAAGGAACTACAAAAAGGACCACCAAGAGGAACCACCAGAGGAACTACAAAAGGAACTATCAGAGGAACCACAAAAGGAACTATCAAAGGAACCACAAAAGGAACTATCAAAAGAACCACAAAAGGAACCATCAAAGAAACTACAAAAGGAACCATTAAAGAAATTACAAAAAGAACTATTAGAGGAACCACAAAAGGAACTATTAAAGGAACTACAAAAAGAACTATTAGAGGAACCACAAAAAAACCATTAGAGAAACCTTCAAAGGAACTTTTGTCATCTGTTAATTATTGGTCCAAAATAAAAATAGTAAAAAGTTTACTAATAAAACTAATACTATAGATTTAATTGATTCAATAAAATTTGTACTGTTTCTAATATTTGTATGATATTTTTCTAATACTAATATTTAAAAATTATGCTAATATAACAGTATAATACTAGGTAAATGCATAGCATTGTTTGTCTAGAGCTAAATATTTATATAAATATAATAATTAAAAAAGTTTGCTATTTACTAGATAAAAGCATAGCATTGTTTGTCTAAAACTCAATTTTATTTCTTGTACTATAAATTTTATATATGGGCCCTCAAAAGTAGAAACCAAGAAATTTGACTATTTTTTGAAAATTGATCTGTTTGATTAATTAGGTATAAAATTTTAGGCCCAATCTTTTTTACTTAATAATGAAAGTCTGATCACTTAATAAATTTGTGCGATACAATGGTTAAAAGCTTTTGACACTATAATCTAAAAATAGATTTACCGAGATTTACTGATAGTAATACAAATCTACAGATCTAATAATCCTGTTTAAACAGGTTTGTTAATCATGAATAATCTAATTTTAGATTATTTTGATTTTGTGTAACAAAATAGTTTTTGCTGATCTTCCCAAAACCTGTGATCGGCCAAATTCCTTGGTTTTTACTTTTGAGGGCCCATATGATCTAATTTATGGAATTAATAATAACTTTTGATCCACTAGTCTGATTTGGATAATTTAACTATTAAAATGTTCGTCTCAATGAGACAATTCTAACAAGACCAAAATCTTTAAAATCTAATTACAGGATTCCAAGAATGTTTATTACTAAGTAAATTTCTTTATTATTAAATAACTTTGATCCACCAGGCTGTTTTGGATAATTTAACCACCAAAATATTCGGTTCAGTAAGACGAGTCTAACAAGCCCAAAATCGTTAAATTTCAATCACAGGATCCAAAGATCAATAAAGATTTATCAATTATTTAATCTAAGTGATTTTATATATAAAAACTAATTTGATTAAATGATTGATAAATCTTTATTGGCCTTTGAATCCTGTGATTAGAATTTAACGATTTTGGGCTTGTTAGAATCATCTTACTAAGACAAACATTTTGTTGGTTAAATCATTCAAAACAGCTTTATGGATCAAAAGTTATTCAATAGTAAAGAAATTTACTTAATGATGAACGATTTTGAGATCCTGTGATTGGATTTTAACGATTTTGGGCTTGCTAGAATTGTCTCATTAAGACAAACATTTTGATAGTTAAATATCTAAAACAGACTAGTGGATCAAAGGTTATTATCAGTTTTATAAATTAGCCAATTAAAAATAATTTAAAAACATGTGAGTGAACAGACAGAAAGTGCTAAGTTGCTTTTTTGATATTTTAATATGTGATGCATCAAAAAAGTAACTTTTGTATCATAATACATAGAAACTAAAGGTTCTTCGCTTCACTCTGGACAACAATACTATTAGGGCTACTAAAAATACTAAATTTATAAGAGTGCACTGAGTGCACTGGTGCACTACTGGTACATTGTTTAAATTTTTTCTATCAAATATTATTTAGATTCTAAATCTATAATAGCAAATTTATTAGTAAAGATTTTTTGCAAAAATACTATATTAAAATCTTTAAATTTTAAATTCAATTGATTTGGTTTATTATAACAAAGACATATATATATATATTGTAAATTGTTATTAGTACTATATTATTATATTCATATTATATATAAACCAATAATCTTTTTTAGCAATAAAAAATTAATAAAATTACTTTTTTTATTATTAAATATTGAAAAACAAGCACAATTAATTTTTTTTTTTTGGCTTTGATAGTCTCGTCGATGCTTTATTTTATATAATACTATTATAATATTTAATACAAATATTACAAATTTACTATACTACAAATAGAAAGCTCGGTATTATCCGGTCGCTTTGTGAAACCTAGATGCAACCTGTCGCACTGGCTTACGGGTAAGTCAGGTTTCTGTGTCAGCTCTGTCAAGAACAAACCATAGTATAGTGGCTTGAAACCACTTTTAATGTACTTCTTTATTGTCTTTGTCCAAAGAAAGTCAACTTTTCTTCTTTTTGCTGTTTTTGGTATTTCCTTTATTAGTAACACTTTGCTTTGAACTACTTGTCGCCACAGTATTTTTCTTTTTGTCTTTGTCTGAAGGACCAGACCTTTTCATGCTTCTCATGATTTCTGTTCTTTTTTCCCATTCTGCGACCCTTATACACCTTTCTCACCAAATAGAGTCGTAAAAGCCGTTCCGTATTAAAAACAGAAAAATCTTAATGCAGTTCCTAAGATTCCTTCATTTGATTTCTCTGGTCTCCAACTCTTTAAAGATACTTTCTGGAAGCAGTTCAGTAGCAATTCCTTGGTTAAATGCACTCTAAGGAAAGCTTTCTTTCTATTACCGAGTTTCATACCAAAAAGAATCTCCTTAAAATCTTTTAGAGGCACTGGACTTCTTTTTTCTGCTGAAATTTCCTTTCAAGCAATCTCTGAGGCCACTGTTTCAATATTCTGCCATGTTGCCCTTAGGCTCTTGCAAACCACAAGGTGTTCAAGAGTTTCTAGCACGTTTTCACTATATAGCTTACAGCTGGTATCCTTGTATATTTCTGGTCTTTGTTTTCCTAACTTTTGCAATAATGGTAGCTCATTACACAGAAATTTTAACCAAAATACTAAACATTTGTCTTTTGCCATTGAGTTACATTTTACTCCTGACAGTTCTCTTAGGTGCAACCAAATAACTGCCAATGGAATAGCTCTTTACTATCTTTTTCTCGATCTAGACTTTGTATAAATCCATCGATTTGATTTTTAGGTGTCTTTTTTTGATAAACCATTACACAAACTTCTGCTATTAAGTGATATAAAGAATAACAAACAAAACCTTCAAATAAAATAGTTTTTTGGCCTCTATTTGAGATAAATAAGCAATAAATATTTAAAGAACTGCTATGCCAAGCTGTAAAAGAAAGCACTATTACTAGTTGTTAAAGCATTTTGGTATTTTCAGGTAGAAAAAGATCAGTTTGTTATTGTTTGATTGGTTGTATAATGGGTAAGGGTAAATTCAAAAGAACTTTTCAGAAAAACTACCTTTTTAACTTACTTTCAGCTAATAATTAAACATGTAGATATTACAATATTCTATACACTTAATTATGGATTATAAGTAAGTTTAAAAGACCATTGTTGTCAAAACTCACTTTGTAATAAATTTTAATAGCAAATAATTCTCGATCATGATTGGCTAATTTTGGGGTGAAACCAAATCGATGAATATGAGATACCCGAGGCTCTCTATTTTGCGCCGATTTGGGTATTTTGTATTCTTTTAATAAAAGATCTTATTCTTGTTTCTACTAAGTAATTTTTTCAACTAAGGCTGCATATCAACCAGTCATTTGTTTCTGGTATGATATCTACCATCATATCCTGTCTGGCTTCCTTCTTCACAAGAAAATCAGCCCTGTCATTCCAGAAACTATTGTCATGGCTTTTGAATTTAATAAGCTCTAACTTAATCTGCTTCATTTGTATTATGTCCTGGATCTTCATCTGTACATTGTAGTTCTTAACTTTACACCATTTCAAGATCGCATCTAGATACCTTTTCCTACCTCTTATATATTCAATTGAAACAGCACTATCTGTGTGAATTAAGATTATACTATTAATAGGAACTGTTAACAAAACTAGCCAAATAGCTACTAATTCTGGTTTCGAAGATGAAGGCCAGTTTTCCAATTTGGCAAAACCCTTCAAAATAGTCCTTGACCTTTCACCATTTGTCTGTAACCAACCTGCACCCATAACTGAGATACCCTTCTCTTTAAATAAAGAACCATCCGTATAAAAAATAAATTCACTCTTCTCTTGACCTAAATTGAATCTAATCTGCTTATCTAATAAATCTCTTAGACCCGATTTAACTTTCTGCTTATTCAATATTTCCAGTTCTCTTTGTTTTACTGGTTTTAACTGCACCAATTCTTCACCTGCTTTCAAGGCAAGTTCCTTTGTAGTTTCACCCTTTTTCTCTATAAAATCTTTGAAAACAGAGACTATTCTTTTGCTTGATTTAAATGTTGGTCTCAGAAGCTGAGTGATGATATCTTCTTTATGTACCCATTTCGTACACTTGAGCTTCTTGTTACCTTGTTTGTCTTGTCAGTTATATTCCAAAAGTGACATTTCACTATTTCCTAAATTTATACTATGACCCTTATGCTTTGCGAGAACTTTTTTTTCTCCTTTCTTAATAACTCTGCGCACTTTACCTGAATTCTCCTTGTCTTAAAGCTATATCCACTCTTTGTGCCTATCATCATTAGAAATTAAGTTCTAATTCATAACCAGCCTTGGACTTTTCTGAAAGCGAACTATAAACTCTTTCTTTAATATTCTTGCTCCGTGGTTTTGGAGAACTTCCCCCTCAACTACAGCAAACCATTTTGCTTTCTTTCCTTTTCTATTAGAACTACATGCCAATATGAGTTGCTGCTATGATATTAGGCACTTCCCGTCCTTGGTAATGAGTTGATTAAGATAAAAGATGTTGTGTTTTTTGAGCTCTTTAGTTAGGGTTAAAGTGTCTGACCTTTTTAACAGAGCTCTAATTGTAACACCTGACCCTGCAAGGTTCCACTTCTCATTATTGAAATGAAAATTGAGCCCAAGCTTCTTTGCTTTAAGTAAAACCAAATATGACAAATTACTTTTTCATGATTTATACAGATCCTGCATAGTAACATTATCTTCTATTTCTTTTGTTAGACCAGTGTTAAAGTACACCTGTTTAATTCTAATTTTTGCAAGACCAGACCGAGGGTCCTCTTGGTTCATTTGCTTATATAATACTACAATTTGCCTAGCTGCCAGCTCGTGGTCGAGGCGTCGATAACTATTGAGGTCCTTGTGCGTGATAACAAAATTACCTATAGACCTTTGAGCTCTAATTACCATATATTTCTGAAAATAAGCTACCTTTTTTGGGCCAAAAATTACACGAAAAAACATGGGGAGCTTATTTTCAGTGTATAGCCATTTTTGAAAAAATTGAAAAACGTACTAATAAAAAGTTGTTCAAATAACACCAAATTTTTACTTTAGGTGTATTTGATGCACTAAACAACTTTACTTAATCGAACTTTTGAAGTTTACTTAGTAGAAAAAAGTTTTATATGTAGCAACTGCCAATACGTTTTTTGAGATTTTTGAAAAAAATCAGAGGGGTAGCTTATTTTCGGGAATATACGGTATGTGTTTAACGAGCTTCAAAAAGGGCTGTTATATTTTCTTCAGGTTCTCCGGTGATAATCTGAAGACCTGGAGCATGTATGTTAGCTTCAGTAAAAGGAACATATTTTTAATATAAGCACATTGGCTGGGCATGATATACTTTTTTTAAAGAGCCAATATTGCCTGACGTACTATTCCTTTTGCTCTATTCATAACTAGCTTTTCTTTTAAATTGTTTTCTAACCATACCCTAACATTCTTACGAGGGAACAATTATCTTCGGGTCTAACTACATCCTTATTAACTTGGATGCACTTCTTCTCCTTACTTAAATTAGAAATCTATACTAGTAGCTTGGATTTACTTCCATTAATCTCAATATTGTTAATTGGTAGAATTCTTCTGCAATATGTAGAATTTGGATCATTTCTTCTTTATTTTTAGCAATTCAAGAGGTGTCATCTGCAAAAGCAATAACTGTTTGCCTATGTAAATGTTTGCGATATGAGTTTCTGAACAGATCTGTCAGCTCTTGAACCTTTATCGTATAACCCAGATTTTTCTTTTTGAACCCTCACCAAAAGAGGATCGTAGAAAATGTGCCACGCTAGAGGGGAGATTACCTCCCCTTGATCTATTCCATCTTCAACTGTAATTGCTTCAGAAAGACCCACGCCTGTTATAACTCTAAACTTCCTGCTTTCAAACAAATTTATAATGAAATGAATTGTTCTTTTCAGAACCTTGATTCTTTGGAGAGCTAACTCTAATATTTCATGTAACACTGAATCAAATACTTTTCGCATGTCCTGGAACAGGACCCAAATCTCCTTTGACTTCTTCTTGGCCTCTTCTAAAATTGTGTTCATGAGCTTTATTGGGTACTCCGTTGAAATTTCTGGGAGTGCTGCGAAATTTGCTCCTTTAAGAATAAATCTTTCACTCAAAATCGTTGAAAGCCTCTTTGTGATTACTTTAATAACACATTTTCTGAAAGATTTTAATAGTGCTATTGGTCTAATATTGTTAAGGCAGTGCCTCCAATTCTCGTTCTTCGGAATGGGCCAGTTTCTATTTGGCTGAGATTTTGGCCTCTATTATACACCTGTTTGCAAAAATTCTAAAAATATTCTGGACCCTGCTATCTGCATTCTTAATTAACATATAACTAATTTTTGAGGCCCCAGGAGCTAAGTTCACTTTAACTTCTTTCAAAGTATCTTGCTACTCTTCCTTGGATATGTTTAAATCCATACTTGAGTACCAATTATCTTTAATTGATTCAATTGGTCTATAAATCTCAGCCCATTCCTTGGTCATTCTATCATTTCTAATTTCTTTCTTTTTGAACTGATTTAGAAAGTGTTTGTTTGCTTTTTCCAATACCTCACTCACATTGTTTATTAATGCCTTAGAGCCTTCTCTCTCAACTATAAGTCTATTTATTGAGATCTGATTGAAAGGTTTGTCAAGAAGGCTTGATAGTATTTTCCCTTGCTTTTTAAGGATCCTCTCGCATTTTTTGTCAGCATTTAATCTGATCGATTTACATGTTGAGCTTTCTCTTTCTTTTAAACATCTACTCTTTAATAGTTTCCACTAGCCTTTAATATCTGTGAACCAATTATCTCAAATTGCCTGCAGGGCCAAAGGTATGTTTGTTTCATACTTCTTGTTTATTGTATGCAAGATTTGATTCACTTCGCTAAGGTCTTTGTCGTTATAGTCTCTCCCTTTATTTAGTAGTTTTCTTATCTTTCTCAAAATTTTGCTAATCTTGACAATATCTGAGCATATGTTTTCTTGTGCCCTTGCATTTTTCTTTCTATTCTGCGGATAATTGTAAATTTTCTTCTTTGGAATGTTCTTATTTGCTGTATAGATGATGCTGTTTTCTATTGTATCCCATGCTTTATTCAATGTACAAGTCTTAGAATTTCCTGAGCAATTCCGTTGATTAATCATTTAATACTTGGCTTATTGTACAAATACTAGTGGAGGTCTTTTTTATAGTCTTGCTAGTTCTCTTGTATGGCCTTGTCGCACTCGTATATTGTTCTAGTGATCTTCTTTTTATGCACTTCTGCAATACTAATTCTAACGAATAACTCTTCAATTTGCATTTTTGCATCAATTAGTGTAAGATTACTACAAGTGACATAGTTCATGCAGGACCCGAATAATCTGTGTGAGGTTATATTTGAGCATCATAGTAAAAATTTTTTTGGTTAGCACTTTTGGTTTGGTATATATAAGCTATATTTTACATATTAGATCGAACTTTCACTATCTTTAACTTTTTTTGAAATACAACATCTCTAAAAAAAAAAAACAAAACGTTCCCTAAAAAAAAAAAAACTAAC
>QKWP01000305.1:211229-230458 GCA_003550325.1 Gigaspora rosea | reverse complement strand
TATTATAGCCCAATTTTTCATTAGCACATTTCAAATATAACATTTATAAAAATTACCCCATTACCATTCTTTCAAATATACTCATTTTACCCATTACCCATTTTCAAATATAACCTTTTTCTCCAATACCTACTTTTCAAATATAATCTTTTTTAAAAAACGGCCCTCCATTAGCTATTTTTCAACTATGACCTCATATAGATTGTTCGGGGTCCTGGTTCGCTCCAAGCTCGGTACCCACCATTACCTTCCTACTAGTCCTTTTCCGATATTCCCAAACTTCCAATCCAGTTAGCCTGGAAGAGTTGGTTTACCTGGCTTTAGGTGCCATAGTTTTCCTTTCCCTGATACCTACTTTTGAAGCATAGGTCCTTTTCCTCTGGTACGACTCCGGCGGCCAGGTTGGTGGACCTCCTCCTCTGAAGATCTTTTGTCGTTCAGTTCTCTGGCTCCGGTTTTCGGTATTCCAGTTCTGATAGCACCGTCAAAGATCTTTGCTACTTCCTTACTCAGGGGTCGTTTAAAGCAGGATGCAATCACGTGATATGGCGCCAATCAACTTGTTTGTTTTGATCAACCCAGATCAGCCCGACAAAGAAACAAAGAAGAAAAAAAGTGAAAAAACGCAAAAATACAAGAAACGAGTGTCAAAACCTTCCTTGGGGCATTAACAAAAAATGTCGGGAAGGCAATTTTACTATAATACTATTCCTAACCCTAACCGCCGCTAACCCTTACCCTAACTTTAATTAAAAAGTCAAAATCATATAACTGCACCCTGCTTTAAACGACCCCCTTACTCGGGACTTGCCAAATGGGTTTTTGTTTCTCCGGTTCTTTGGATTTGTATAGTAACCAAGAACTACAGGTAATGTACCCAACCGATCGATGAGAAGCAGTTACCAGAACATAGGTCTATTTTTCCAAACCGTCACTAGTAAAATTTGAACTCTAAACCTGCCACTTGGGGGTGACAACTTACCAACTTCTCTAAGTCACCACATCCATATTATTTAGATTCTAAATCTATAATAGCAAATTTATTAGTAAAGATTTTTTGCAAAAATACTATATTAAAATCTTTAAATCTTAAATTCAATTAATTTGGTTTTATTATAACAAAGGTATACCGGTATTTATTTTTTTTTTGTAAATTGTCAATAGTATTATATTATTATAGCCATATTATAGAATAAACCAATAATTTTTTCAGTAATAAAAAATTAATAAAAATACATTTTTTATTAATAAATATTGAAAAACAAATACAATTTATATCTTTTAAACTTATATTTCAAGTTTTCTAAAACTATTGCTATATTTTATCATGAATAAGCACCCTTTTATTAAAATTTTAAACTTAAATATTTTAACAATTGACTAACCAAATTTAATAAAATTTTTATTTAAATTTTATAAATTTATAAAATTTTAAATAAAAAAAAGTTTTATTAAATTTGATTAGTTAATTGTTAAAATATTTAAGTTTAAAATATTAAAAAATGGTGCTTATTCATAATAAAATATAGGAATTGAATATTTAAGTATATTTACTTTTATTACTAAAATTAATCTTATAAAATCAGAGATTTTTACAATGACAATAAGTATCTTTATTATGAAATTTAATTGTTGCTAAAGACTTCTTAGTTACAATACTTTTACAGATATATAATAATCTTAAATATTTAAATCTTTATAAAAATCATATTAATAATTAAATAATATTTATTGTGTAAATCACATTCTCACACAACAAAGCTCTATATATCTATAATTGTATATGTGGTCTACCAGACCAATTACATGAAAACAATACAAATACTTGCCCACCTCTTGGGCTAGCACTTAGAAAAATAGACATTTGGTCATACAATTGGATCAAATATAGCCGTCCTACTAACTCTATTCTCCACATCCAAATCTAGGTGAGTTTTAACCACTCTAGTAGGTTTAGATTTAGATAGAATTAGTTTATCTATAGTCTGAGTCTTAATTCTTGTATAATAATTTGTAATTCGAGAAACCCCTTGAGGAATCTCATACATTTTATTAATAAAGATAAAGGCAAAACCTCACCTTAACAACAAAAAAAATATTTATTGTGTAAATAAAAAAAAAAATATATTTATTGTGTAAATAAAAAAAAAAAATAATAATGTCAAACAAAGTTTTAACTTCAAACAACCTCATATGTGAGTATAAAGAATTTTTAATAATTCTATGTACAGTAATTAAATTAAGCATTCAAGTTATGAATATTTATAATTTCATTTACTTTATAGCACTTAGTGAGTATAAAAAATAATTTATTAATCATAAAGCTATTAAATTTATAAAAACTTTTTTTTTAATTTACTGTATTTTATTTTAAAAAAATTATAAAAGTTTAAAAATTTTATAGTTAAAAATTGATGGCTTCTCGTGGTAGCAACTGTACTAAAAATTTTTAAATAAAATATCATATAATTATTAAAAAATACAAAAAATATCCAAATGAAATAAACTTTTATTAGTTAATGTTGTTCTTAAGCGCTTTCCTCTATGGTTAATAAAATGACATAATTGGTTAAAAAAATAGTTCGTGTTTAAATAATTCGATTAAAAAAACTTAATAAAAATTAAAATATTAGTTTTTTATATAAGCAAAACTGCCTTCCTAATAATACACCCAAGGTAGTTCAGACTTTTAGTCAGGATCGTCATTTGAATTAGCTACACATCACGTGAATACTTTTGCCTTACGCGTAAAAATTGATCGCCATTAATACCCAGCAAAACAATCAAAATAGACAACTCATACTTCGCAACATGAAGCGCAAAAACGAAGATTCACAAGTTGGTGTGCGCAAGAAATTGGACACATTAAAAACGCGAAAATTAGAGTTAGAAGAATTAAAGACACTCCGAGAAGAAAACCTCTTACTTAATAAAGAAATTGAACAAATGAGAGCCGAGCGAAAGAAATTGTTGGAGGAAAGAAGCAAACTGAGGGAGGAAAAGAGACGAAGCGCACTAGAAAAAGGAACATTAATGGCAGATGTTTGTCAAATGGAGCATCGACTCGCTTGTGAAGAAGCACGAGTAGTCGAACTTGAAGAACTTCGGGCCAATTGTCAAAATCAATTGAGTATTTTGAATGGAGAAAACATCCAACTTGATCGAGATCGAGATCTTTATAGAAGTGAATTGAATGTTGCCAATGAGAAGATCCTGGTTCAATCAAAAAAGTTAACAGAACAGAAATCATTTATTGATGTTCTTACAACGAAATTACAAGAACAAGAAAAAATTTGTCAAGATCTCAGAAATTCAATTGATAAGTTGAAAAAATGATTGAAACCGTCTGAAAGGACCCCGAACCTATACATGGGTGTCTAAATTATTTTGCTTTTGACGTAATTTAAATGACTAAATTATTTTTAGACAGATTAAATCGTAAATAATTTAGGATGTCGAAAATAATTTAGGCAGCAAAAATTATTTTAGCGAGCCGAATATATTTTAGGATGTCTAAAATATTATTAAATATAATATTTAAACTAATTTTTATATTAAATAAAATATTAGCGAGATTTTTTACTGCAACTTTTACGTTTCTACTATATAATTCTAATTGTTATGATGGTTTCATATCTGATAACCTCTCAATACCAGGGATGCAGTCACTATGTCCAATTGGCTTCCATTTTCAATTGAAACAAATTGGACATAGTGACATGCCATCCTAGCTCAATACACTCAGCTTTTAGCAAAAAAAAAAACGGGTCCAAGCCATATGACTCGGGACCTGAAATGCGCATTGATCGACAAAAGCGAAGGAATTTAATAAATGCTAATTCGGGTTTGGCTTGAGGCAATGCTCCATTGAAGAACAATAGTAAGGCGCCTCTGGTATTCAAATGATGGGAATTAAATTCATAGTCGTGATTAAAAGCTATAAAATTACAGAATTAATTTGATAAACTAACAGGATTTCGTTAGGGTAACAAAGTATGTATTGGAATACAATCGATTTTGTTCATGCTACACTAGGGTGGTAACTCAACTAAGTAAATCAAAACTATGTTAACAATATTAATAATAATTTTACTATGATCAGGTTTTTAATCGATGAAATTAAAATAATCGATTAAAATATTTAGATATTATATTACTTTATTTAATAATTAATAAAGAACACAAAATTTTAAAAGATTCGCCTTGACATTGCACATTTCTAAAATGTTACGCTTGATTTTTTGCAAAAATTCTATTAAAATTTCGACTTGTATTCTTGAGGTCATTTTTTTTCACATTAACTAATTAAATTTAAATGACTTATAAGACGAATGTTCAAATTTTATATGTTAATAGAAAATTCTAAAGCGTAACTTTATTTTTCAACATTTAATAAAGCTCTTGTAAAAATTTCTAGGTAATTCCTTGGGGTTTCGATAAGTTGCATCATTTTAAAATTTAATTTTAATAAATATTAACTGTTAATAATAATAACTATAATATATATTATTATCTTTTATTTGCATAAGACGAAAATCTGTAATATATCAAATTCCATAGTTTGCTCACATAGTTTTTTGATTTACTTAGTTGAGTTACCACCCTAATGCTACACGTTTGCAATTTGTTTTCTCAAAAAAACCAAACCTTACAGGTATATGATATAAGTTCTTAACCGGTTAATTGTAAACATGTAGCAGTAGTGATTGAATATCAATAATAAGGACGCTGTGGACGTTATGTACGTAAGTACGCGCGACGAGCATTATTCAAACCATCATACCTATTAATGAAGTTTTTGATTTAAATGACGCATTGGTCTCGGATAGAATCATCATGGCAAACAATAATTTATTCGGATAACCCGAGCAAATCTAATAATATTCGGATGAAGATTTTCTCAACGGGTCCGTACGTATGTATATTGTTTCTCCATCAATCATAACAGATAACAATAGGAACTTACGTAGGTGCGAGTTGGTGAAGCGAACAAATGGTTGGTTTTAAATTTAACATAGCTGATAGTAGCTATTCTCTAAATCTTCTGGCATAATATCTTATCTGTTATATGATTAGTCGATCATCATATGACCACAACCGCCCTCGATGATTTTCTGTGATTCACAGAAATCACCCTTAGTCACCGCAGAATATCACAGAATTCCCGTGTAAAGTACCCCTGACGTTTTTGAAGCGTGATTTTTGTATTATACCCAGGTACTTTAAATAGCATCAATTTTGTGTAAGAATGTAAAGTACCCCTTTATTTACGATAATCAAAAAAAAACCCCCAAAAAAAGACTCTTTTCTCAAATCTTTTAAATAATCTATTCGCTATAGTGAATAGTACCCTCTCTCCTGAGAAATGTATAGTCCCCTCCCGACCATAGTACTGTACCCCCATGTAATGTACCCAGATCACATGTGGAATGTAAAGAATTACGGAATTATTTGGAAAAATTTATAAATCACAGAAATTACAATATAGTACAAAATTATAAATATTACCACAAAAATTCTATCACATTAAAATCACAGAATTTGTCTCAGAATTTAGTCTTAACCACCGCAGAAAATCATCGTCCCTGCCCTCGACTGGCCATGTTTAATCGGTTTCAGTAGTACTTTTAATGCGTGCATAAAAAGATTGCTCTAAAATCGTGATACATTTTTTTTTTTTTACAAGTTCAAACCATCCCTAATCTCTACGTCACATACTAGCAATTGAAACAAGAATATTATATGGTATACAGCAATTTCCAAAAGGTTAAGAAATATCTTCGACGTAACTCGCAAGAACGAGATTCCAATCGGTTATCTACATTATCTCGAGAAATCTCTATGACCATAAATGTAAGGTTGGCCACTCTTTATACATAAGCTCGCTTTTGTATATAAAAAAGTGTATTTTGTGAAATCAACATCACGTGCAAGTTCACACTGTTAATTTTAGAATAATTACAAAGAGAAACTTGGCGAGATAAAATTTGATTATAAATTAGCTTTATAAAGTAAATAAAATCCTTGATTGTTACTACGTTATCAGGAATGGGTCTATAAAGACGAAGCAATGATACGATGAAAATGAAATGTGTAAGGATAGTATAAGGATCAACTAATTGTTTGTGTACCCTCGACTTGTGCAACGTAAACTTTTTAATAATTGAACAACTGTAAATTATAATTAAGATTTTATTTCCCGCTTCTATAATACTGTAAAGGTGATATATTAATCATTTATTAGTTATATGTCACTATGGTGCTCCTTTTTGGAGGAAAATCTTTTTTATTCAATTCATTTCATTATATACTTCAATTATTACCTTTGACAACGAAGTGCAACGAAGTGTATTCAAAGCTACATAAAATAAAAAGCTACTACTTTGCTCAGTCCTTATCGTACTCCCTATCCCTAATTTAATTTAATTTATTATTTTATATCGATATTGCTTTATAGTTATTATTTAAAAATCTTTTACTTTTTGACGTCAGTTTTCTTTTGTTAATCTACAATAGTACAGTACTCAAAAAAAAACATGTCTCAAGTTGATACTTCCCCTGTGCATAGTGCCGTCCCTCTACCTCCCATTCAACCACCGGATCCTACTTTTCCTTCAAAACTTATGCTTGAGCTTCGTGGCACTCGCTTTGAAATCGATCGTGAACTTTTAATGAGTTTGCCAGAAAGCATCCTTATTGTAATGTTTCCGAACGGTCTTATATTAGGCAGAACTCTTGAATACGAAGACGAAGAGGAACCTGAGGACACCAATTCGGAAGAAGCCTTGGATTTAGAGGACCAAATTATTTTTGTGGACTTCGATCCCCTTTGCTTGGAATATATCTTGAACTTTTACAAGACCGCTCAAGATGCTTTTTACTCCAACCAAGAAAGTAGTTCTTCTGTTTTTCCTCATATTCCAACTCCAAATCCTCTTTTAAATAAGCAAGCTATTATTGTTTTGAGGGAAGAGTTAGACTATTTTACTATACCTCCAAAATCTAAAAAAAAAGTTGCGTCTTCCTCTCCGCCCGTAGAAATTGACAAGGATGCTGTCGAAATGAATATTGTTGAACCTGCGATTAACATTTATGAATTGAAAACTGAATGTGGTACTTATCTTCTTCATCAGAGAAAGATATTTACCGCATTACAACGTAATGTTAATAAGGAAAACAACGTAGCTGAACAGCATTTGATAGACATGTTATGTGTTTCCGGTTTTTCAAGGGATGATGAATGGGGTTATCGCAATATTGAACCTCATAAAACAAGTATTGTAAGCATCGCTCTTGTAATATTAAAAACAACGGGCCAGAGTAATCAAATGGCTACTGCTCAAAAATTGTTGCTATTTTGGAGGAAACCGGCGGTACGTATATATATCTCTATTTTTTTTTAGGTATTTGGGTTAAAAATTTGATCAAGATTTTATATTAAAATTTTTCTTAATAATCTTTTTCATTTAATTATAATGCAGAGAAAATGTTGGTGGGATGGCTTGGAAGTTACAGTCGGTGAAGATAAAGCCATACCTGTTCGACTGTGGTGCAGGCGCACATGGACTTTGGAATTAGCTTTGGTTTAAATATACTTATTCAAAAAAAAAAAAAACATAAATAAATAAATAAATAAATAAGAGTAAATCACAATGGGTGACGAGAATATCCGGAATCTTATTTTGCTACATATAAAATTTTTTTTTTATATTATATAAAGATTTCATTTATTAATTAAACTTGTTCTCCATGTTAATTTATATATTCTACAAAAATTTGATACAATTTTGGAAAAGATTTTATTATTAAATTTTTTTGGTTCAAATATTCACGATTAACATTAAAAATTTAAAATAAAAAATTTTTTAAAAAAAACTATTTGTGATTTTCAAAACTGTAAAGAAATTACCTAAGGTATGAAAGGTAAGTTATATAAAAAGTACAATAGACGGACGGTCAATTAATTGATGGCAAATTATTAATTAAATGATGGTATTTTAGTCAATAAATTAAAAAACATTACACGTATTATAAAACTTTATGGTTAACAATAAAATTTTATTACGAATAAAAATTTAAAATTTCATGTTAAAAAGCATAACCGCATTTATGGCGTTTTTACATCAATATTTCAAAAATTGGCACTCTAAATAAAATCCAAAAATCCTAAACACCAACTCTAACATGAAATTTTGATTGAGAACATACGTATTAAGCGTAAAAACCACCATAGATGCGTTTTATAATCAATGTTCATTTAAGAGATGGTTTGTTTTTTAAGAGTAAAAATTTTATAGTAAACAAAATCATTTTTTTACTATATAGTGTGTGAATGGGGTTTCTTATATATAATATAAAATATCTTTTATTAACTCTTTTTCAACTTTTTATTAAATTTGTAGAGCTAATTTTTCTGATTTTAATATTAGTTAAATTTTAAATTAGCTTAGTAAATTATGAAATATGAATATTTTTGAAATTTTACTATATAATTTTTTAATTTAAAAAAATATAGTATTTTTTTTTTTTTTAAATGTTGAAGGTGAGACAAAATATAGGATTTTATTTTTATATAAAACTAATAGTAATATGAGAAGCTGTTTAAAACTTGTTGAAGAGTTAGTCAAGCTGCAAATTAGGTTTTTGCTTCTTTTTGGTGGGGTTCTTAATTTTCAAGCATAATTAAAGTAGCTACAGTCGATTCTGGATATACCGAACCTGTTTATACCGGAATCGGACTATAACGAACCAGATTTAGCAGAACGGATTTTTATAATAAATTAGGCTGTACCGAACTTAAATATTAAATCTTTATATACCGCATCCGAACTCACCTTTACCAGCCCATGACTATGTATACATATTTCGATATAATGAACTATTATATAACTTCACGGATATTGCATTGGGGTGTGCGATAAACTATGTTTGACAAAACTATATGCGGTACCATAGAAAAACTAATTATAAAGGATTTTTTTAAATTTAATGATCAGGATAGTGATCAAGGTAGTGACTGAGGTTATTTATCACTTTTTATATATAATTTAATAATAAAGAAACGAATAGCTTTACTTTTTTCAATTATTTTAGCATAAAAATCGATTCTTAAACACCTTTATAGCAAAGTTGCATTAAAAATTTTGTATTCTAGTATTAAATTTTTTGCCCATAATGAAAATACATCTCTTAGTATCCCTTAGATTGTAGTAGAACACAGGCAAATTTGCCTGCGTTTTTGCACTTTTTTAGCTCTGATTTACTTTTTTAAAATACTAAAATAATTAAATAAAAACTTTGTACAATTATATTTGAAAATAAGGATTACTTTTTTGCAAAATTAGTTTTTATATTATAAGAAAATAAATTATAGTTACATATAAGCTGAAAATAGATAATTTTAAGAAAAAATTTTTTTAAAAAATTTTATTACAATTTTTCTGCGATCTTATTTAGTTTTAGTTTTAGAACTATAGTTCTTAAGACAATATTGTAGTTTATATAAAGGATGACAACTTTCATTATTGCAACTTTAATGATTTACTTGTAAAAATTAAGACTTGTATTAGAAGTAAAGAATTTTTTTATAGACGGGAACATATAAAATTTGAAAAAATCTAAAGAAAAATTTTAATAGTAAAAATGCCAATACAAGAACTTTAAACATTTATTATATTAAAGTTTTCTAATGATTTTAAAAAAATTTTATAACAAAGTTACTAAAACAAAACTTAAAGAATATTTTTTACTTAGAAAAGATATGGCTAAAATCAATATTTAAAATTTTATTAGAAATTTTAAAATACGCAGGCAAATTTGCCTGTGTTACAATCTAAGGGATAGTTTACAACATGAAACAGAATTTTTGTAAAGAGTCAACTTGAAATTTATATATTAAATGTTAAAAACTTTAAACCTAGCATGTGATCAGAAAAATATTCACGATAGTGTAAACTAATCCTATAAAAAAGTTTCAATGTAACTTTGTTATAAAGGAGTTTAAGAATCGATTTATTCTAAAATTATTAAGAAAAATAAAGCTATTCAATTTAGATATTTAAAAACATACAAGTCACTCTTTACTGTTAAATTATATATAAAAAGTGGCAAATAATCCCAGTCACTATCTTGATCACTATCTTGATTATAAAAAAAAATCTTCAATAATTAATTTTTCTATAGTACTATATATAGTTTTGTCAAATAGAGTTTATCACACACCCTAATATTGCATGTATACGAAGTAATAGGTTCCGAAAATTTTTGAAAAAATAATATACATGCGATATAATTTAGAGATTCTATTGGCTAGCTTTATAAACCAAACAGTTTAATATAGTGAGTAAATTATATACATCAGCAACTTTTATATATAGATATTAATCGATATATACCAGTTAATTATTTTATATCGATTAAAAAATAGTGATATATATCAATTAACTAGCTAAAAATCGATATATAGGTCATCTCATTAACGGTAATACAACCATATATTACTATTGCAAGTTAACAAAATAAATATGCAACCCCTAATTAATTAATAAAGAAAAATAGCCAAGGTTCTGGGAAAGTATATAATAATCGTAATGTTACATGCATATATATTTTATTCTCTAGTCATGTGCTTTGTATTACAAATATGTGATTTCGTGATCGATGATCATCAATATTCGGAGAATAAATTCGCTATATATAAAAGTTTTTAACTTATTATACAAAACGTAATTTTTTTTTAATATAAGTATTCGCCATACCATTTTATATGCACCTTAAAATTTTTATAAAATTTAAATAACTTTTGAATTTTTTACTTATAGTTTAAGCTTGAGTCAAAAAAATTCATCAATTTTTTGAAAAGAAAGTTTGGTCGTTAAAATATACGAATTGGCATTGTAAACATCGTATAAATTATTAAAAAAAGCATTCTACATATTCGAAAATATAAAACTTTAAATTTTCATAGCGATATATGAAAATTTTTTTCATTAAACAATTAAATTAGTAAACGAATCAAAAAATAAAAAAATTTGCAAAAAAGGTTTATTAAGTTCGTTTTGATAGCTTGAATAATTTTGAAAGTTTATGAAAAAATTTTTAGCATATTATCGTGAAAATTTAATATTATATATTTTCAAATATGAGGAACAATTCTAGCTAGTCAAAATTTTATACTAGCAATAAAATTTTGTCCGTTTTTGAAAGGTAAAGTTTTTTTTTAAATTTTCTTGAAAATCAAAAAAACTTTTATAAGCATTCAAATCACAAAACTGATTAGTTAAAAGAGCGTCAAAATTTATAAAAATTTTATTTTTGTATAACATATTACTATGAATATAACTTTAGTAGATAAAAGCAACGTGCATAATAAAAAAAAAACATTTACATATAGAGAATTCGGCTTATATTTATTTGACTTAATGAAGTTTCACGATTGATCAATTATCATTGGTATCACTATTGCTTTCTTCGTCACTTTCATCACCTATACCAATTACAATTGTCTCCCAATATTCTTTTGCTTTATCTAAACACTTTTTCCAGCAGGAAACAACAACCTCTAATGTTATTTCCTCTTGAAATTTACAGAGCAACGAATTACAAAGAGAAAGAACATCAGGTGGCAACCGCTCTCCAGCAACTTTATTTTTTACAGCCCACACCATTTCAATCGGTTGTAATTCACAATAGTATGGTGGAGTATAAAACAATTTATGACCGAACTTATTAGCTATAGTAATGGTAGCAAAGGGGGTTTTTTTTTTTTATTTCATAAAGCTCCACCTTTGTTATTTTAGAGTTAAACCCAATATCACGAGCACTTAACTATTCTACCATTGCATTTTTATTTCAGTTCAAATTTGGCATAGATTCAGCACGGCATTTATGGTACCTTGCACCATTTATATGAATTATGCAAGGTCCATAGTCGGATTTGAGGATTTCACAAAGATTCTCAAAAATTTTTTCAAAAACCTCTGCGTTGAAATTATCATGATAGTCAACTTTATTAGGAACAATATTAGCATTTTTAACAGCATCGGGAACAGTCTCCCATCCTTTTGATTTTTTTTTCTTCCTTTTTCAGTTGATGGCTTCGTGGTGGGATCCCAGATAAGAAGTGATTGATGAACTAACTCACCTTTTATTTGATTGTTATTACGATCCTGAAAAATTATAATTGCTCCAAAAATGACGAGCATAGGCCCCTTCCCTTTTCATAAACAATACCATCTTTTGGAAGCCAAGTAAAACTTCGGTTATGGTGCATATGACAGTAAGATTCATCAAGAAAAACTTCAGGAATAATTGGTATTTCATTTTTATCTTAAATATTTTCAAACCGCTAACAAAGATATTGTGCACAGTACGCAACATTTTCAGGAAACTCATGTAGAATGTTTTGCCATTCTCCCTTACCATAACGGTATCCAAGTTTCTTTAAATGACGAGCAAGTTGTGCTTTTGATACCGGAAAACCCAACTCAGTTAAGTCTAAAACAAGTATTCGAAGAGAAAGTGGAGTTCCATTTTTATTTGCAGTTAAAATAAGGTCTTGGATAACTTTTATATAATCTGTTTTAAGAGTTCTAGAAGACTAATGATCTTTTTCAGATGCTACAACTGCTCCAGTTTTATTAAATTCTGCAAGTACACAGGCAACAGTTGCTTCACCAACTCCTGTTGGCAGAGAAACTTGTTGGCGCAGATTAATAATTTCAAGAGAATGAATATAGTTATAAACAGATAAACCCATTTTCTTCTCATTAGCAGTTAAAGCGATAGGACTACGTTTACATTGGTCCATAATAAATTTAGTGTTAGATGTACTTTAATAATCGCAATAATTAAAGTCATAACTTGCAGTAGCGATCTAAAAATTGGCTGTAGATTTTAGCGATATAATTCAAGGCTAAACTTTAATTACTTCCTAAATTCAGTAAACGAGATAAAAAGTTGTTTACCTCTTGTTTACTGTCAAGGCATTATTGACCATATATAGCATATATCGTATACGCCAAAATGTAAAGCCTAAAATAGAAAATCGTGTGAAATTAATAGTAATTTTATAAAAGTAATTTAAAGACGATTTTAAAAATATATGCTATTACTGCGGCCTAAATAAAATTTTTTTCTGACTCCCGTGGTTCTAAAAATGATAAGATTATTAATAAGGTCAAGTGGGTTAATTATAATAACTTCTCAAAGTTTGATTAACGATTTATAAGATCTGCAGATCATGTGACAGATACAGGGTGTAGGTGAGATTTTCTGGGTCGCGTGATCAATCGATCTCCGGTCTAGGTTGGGATCACGTGATCATGTGGCACTTTCCTGTTTCACGGATCAATATAAAAAAAATAAATACACAGATCTTTTTTTTTTTTAACAACCTTTTTTTTTATGCCGCCGTTCGTCGTTGGTATTGTTGCTTCTTTTCGCCGTCTTCAGTTTTATCCTTGTTTTCGTTGTTAGTTTGGTGTTCACATGTTATAGATAAGGTGCGTTGTCGTGTGGTTCTTCTATTGTCATTTCGTCGCGTCTTTGATTTTCTTGTACTGCCGTTTCATTTGTAGTGCTTCATTTTTTTTTTTCTAGTGTCTTTGTTTCGTCGTTTTGTCCTAACGTTTCGCTAGGTGTTGTGGCGCTGTAATTGAGATTGTTAATGGGTTTTTTAGTGTTAGATAAGGTATAGGGTTAGATAGTCACGTGAGATTAGGATAGAGGTTAGATTGTAATGCGGGATTAGTGTTAAGGTTAGTATTAACGTGGAGTTGAGTTTTAGATATTTAGTATTAGTGCATGTTTGATTTAATGTAAATAACCATCTTGGTCTTCTTGCTTTTCTTCTGAATCGTTGTAATTAATTATCCCCTGAATAAATTAGTGGTAGTTGTTTCGATAATTATTTTTCTAAAAACGAATTAAAATAAATAATTTAAAAATAAATAAAAGATTTTTTTTTAAACAAAATAAAATAAAATAAAACGAAATAAATTAAAATCATTTAAATAAATAAATAAATAAATAAATAATAGAATAAAACGGATTAAAAGAAAAAATAAAAAAATTTAAAAAAAATTAAAAAAATTTAATAAAATTTAAAAACAAATTTATAAAATAAAAAAAAATATAAAAAACAATTAAAAAATGAATTTATAAAATAAAAAAAATAATTTAAACAAATTAATCTAAAAAAAAAAACGTATTTATAAAAAAATAATAAAAATAATAAAAAAATAAATAAAATAATTTTTTTTTTTTATTAAAAATTTAAACGAGTTAAAAAACCCTTTTTTTTAAAATTTTATTTTATAAATTTGTTTTAATTCGTTTTTTATTTGAATTATTTTATTTTTTAATTTAATTTAATTTATTTATTTTAAATTATTTATTTCAATTCGTTTTTAGAAAAATAATTATCGGGAACAACCACTAATAATTTATTCAGGGGATAAATTAATTACAATGATTCAGAAGAAAAGGGTACAAGAAGACCCAAGATGGTATGTATATATTTTATTTTTAATTATGTTTATTTACATTAAATCAAACACGCACTAATTCTAAATATCTAAAACTCAAACCGCACTAATACTAACCTTAACACTAATCCTGCATTACAATCTAACCTCTATTCTAATCTTACACGATTATCTAATCCTATCCCTTATTTAACACTAAAAAAACCATTAACAACTCAATTACAGTGCCACGACACCTAGCAAAACGTTAGGACGAAATGACAAAACGATGAAGCGACAAAACGACGAAACAAAGATACTAGAAAAAAAAAAAAATGAAACACTACAAATGAAACGGCAGTGCAAGAAAATCAAATACGCAACGAAACAACAATAGATGAACCGTACGACAACCGCACCTTACCTACGACAAGTGAACACCAAACCGACGACGAAACCAAGAATAAAACTGAAGATGGCGAAAAGAAGCGACAATACCGCAATGTTAAAAAAAAAAAGGTTGGTAAAAAAAAAAAAAGATCTGTGTATTTATTTTTTTATGTTGATCCATGAAACAGGAAAGTGCCATGTGATCGCATGATCCCGACCTAGACTGGAGATTGATTGATCACGTGACCCAGAAAATCTCACCTATACCCTGTATCTGTCAACATATCATCTACATATACTATATATATCGGATACCCGATATTATACCGACGTGTACAATTTTGACCCGTGGTATAACATTGAGGCTCATGAAAGCCAATCAAATTCTTATTGTTTATTCTAAAATGTGATTTTTTAATTTGGTATATTTTCTAACTATGCTAACCTCTCTAAATATATATAGCTAATCAAATTTTTGTATTTAAGATAGATTATACAGTTTTTAGTAAAAGTTATACAAACTTGATAATCTAATTTTTAAAGTTGCAATTTAATTGGCTCTCTTTAAATACAAACCTCTTTAAATATACATTGTAGACTTGTTTCTGTGAGTTGCATTTATAGAGGTTTAACTGTAATTTGATATATTTTTGGTACTAAACAAGCTTACTTAGTACAATAAATTATAATTAATTAGTAAAATTTTAAAAAAAATATAGGTACTAATGCTTTAAACTCTTATTATATTTTACGATATTGGTTATTTCAAATTGGGTTCTAATATATTTAATTTTATCACTACAGATTTAATAACAGTAACTGCCCAATTAAATCTGTTTGTAAATATTTTGGGTCCTTGTTTTCTTATAGTATTTCAGTTCTCTAATCATATTGTTTTTCTATTTTGCTTTTAGAATAATTTAAACTAACAACTTTTTGATTTGCAATCTTAAAATATAACTACAATGCTATTATCATCTTTATTTTTAAATATTATTAAATAAAATTTTATTTTAATATTTTAATTTTTTTTTTTGCCTGTTTTGAGGCATATGATTTATTCAATTTGCTTATTATAAATTATACTTAAACGAAAGTACAACTAGCCATATATATACTTTTGGTGTCTAATTTAAGTAGTCTGCCCAAAGGTTTTATACTAGCTACTATATCTGCAACCCAACTACAAAAATTGCCTATTTAAACCCTCTAATCTTCTGCTTCTTGACCAATTTTAACCAATTTGCTAGAACATCTATGGTACATATATAGTTAGTTTAGACTTCTCAGATAAATTTTCTTATTAGTTCTTAAAACTTTTTCAATGCACCTGAAAGTATAATTTGGCTTATTCTCAACAGGAAACTTGGTAGAGTGGTATCTATTTTACTAAATATTCATCTACACTTTAATAACTTATATATTCACAGAGGCTTATACTATAAACCTTAAAACTCTTTCCCGTAGATCACTAAACCAAATACAGAGCTACCGGAAATAAACAAAAAACGCCAAGCCTAGACAAAATAAATAAGCGTAAAGCGGCCCTTGGCCAGAAAGAAGACTAATAAAGACCAGCAGCTATAAGCACAGTCTGGGCATACTGAAAAGACCAAGAAAAGAATACGAAACACCAGGCTCCTTTACACGCATACTAGTTAACCTGCCCCTTCGGGGGGAAACAAAAAACAAAAAGGAAGACAAAAGGGAAAAGCCCTCTGTAATGATGGACGTAGAAATGGAAGACAGTGACCAGCAAATAAGTTCGCGACCTACAGTTGATACAAGGCTTTCTAAGAAGGCCCGAACCTCACAAACTGCCTCCTCCGAACTGGCACTCCATATTACACCAGTCGTAACAACAAAAAGTGGGGAAATTGGCTTACCCCCGACAAAAATTGATGTGACGTCACTCCACAACAACAACACAACAAGCGTGGGAAAATTGACGCAGGTATCTGCACATCACCCGGAGCTACAACCAATTACTCACCTGACCCAGCATACTCAGCCGACCGACCTCGGAAACTACAACTCCGTTCCGCAATCAGATCTTGACCCATGGGCAGACCCAGTTTCAATACAAATCACTCCACAGGACCTACAACTCCAGGTTGATCGTGACAAACAATATGGAACCTACTTGGAACAACAATCGAACTCAACTAGTGAATCTGCTCCAAAATCTCTAATGGAATTGCCCAGGGACGGCACTAAACCACCTTCCCCGACTAAGATCAATCAACCCCGTCAACTCTATAGCAGAGTGGTATCACCAAGCAAGGTCATCCAAAGCAGGTCGGCCAGAGGCAATGACTGGTGCAATGGAGTTCTGAAAACAAGGGCAAAGAGACGGCATAAGGACTTTGATCAGGCTCTATGGTCATACGAAAAGATCGTAGAAGCCTTCAACTCTACCGAGGAACTAAAAAAGTTCCTGAAGCACAAACTTGAAACTAGACCAACCGAACTCAACATCCCTAAAGCAATTAATTTGAAACTAGAATACATGGATACAGCTTTCTTTCGCTCCTTTTCAAGAGTCAAAGCCACTCAACCGCAACACCAACAAGAATTTAACACCCTATATCAGTTGGCGCTAGAGAAATATAGAAGAACTTATACAACCAATTTCATCAATAAAAACAACCGCGATCAGATTTACAAAAAATTAAAGGTCAAACTCGCAGTGGACTTTATAACGAATCTGGACTTTCTATTGATTAGACCACACGACTGCATCCGAGCTACATATTACTGTCTAAACTTGGCACAGATAAAGCCAAAACTGTCATTCGAGGAGACAAGATCTTGTCTTCATGAGGTACACTCCGAACTATTACAACCCCTTCCGGAATTCCCACAGTTGATTAGCCAAGAGATCCGTGATGCCTTGCCTTATAGTATCCCGCTCGAAAATCGCCTGAACACAAGAGTAGTAGTAGAGGCCCTTAGGAAAGGTTTTAAGTTTGATAAGCTCAACGATAACTACTTCGTACACACACTAGTAGACATACCAGAAGATCCCTCTAAGTTACATCTCTCGGTCCGGGACCTGTTCCCAATTACGGAAAGAGCAGAGCTCCGGGAACTATCTAATTACAGACAGAAACTAAAACAGTTCTACAAGTTCGACAGAATACCAGCGGCATACTTTAACGTGCCTGAAAAAAATGAACCGTTACCAACTACTCCCCAGGAACTCAACTCTGCAACACGCCATCTATTCCCTTGTGACCCAAAGAATGATACAGAGTTTAGAAGCCTGGTCAAAATTCTGAGAGAACACTACTCCTTTAAAAGAATTCCCAAGGATTTTTTCATTACCAAAGACAAGCTGCCCACAGATCCTGCATTGGTGAAAGTTAAGCAACACTACAACTTCCCCATCGAAGACATCAACCTGGCCAAAGCCTTCATCGCTGAGATAGAAAGCAAATACAGATTCACCATCCCACTTCCGACACATTATATGACGGTCAACCCGACTGACAAACCACCTCTACCAGAGAAGCCTGAATTGGTGCAAAACATCAATCTCACTACTCCAATAAGATCTCCAAAATTGCTAGTAGAGATTGCTAGAAAGCTACGAGAGAAATACTTCTTCTACAAAATCCCTGACTCCTGGATAGATATCCCTGTGAGCGATGGATCACATACAAAAGACAACCCCAGGTTACCCAATGAACTGGCCCAGGTCATGGAATTGTCAAGCCAAATTCCTGAACTCCAACACCTAAACTTACCTATTAAAAGATACGAAGACATCTTCCCTACCGAAGACTTACTTCACAAATACTTCATCTTCAATACTCTACCCCTACACTTCACTGACGTTCCAGATCTCCCTGAGCCGACCTGGGACATTCTCAACAATTACGCTCCCAGAACCCAAGATACTCAACCCATGGAATATGAGTTACCCAACTATAGAATCTCGAGACACACAGTCTCATGACACTACCCCAGAACAGCAATATACTAATCAGATTAACTTTGCTACACACAACGTACAGGGCATAAACGAGCCACTTAAATATAGATTATGGATAGAGTTCTGTCACGAACAGGCACTGGACATAGTCAGCATGACGGAAACTAAAATAGCAGAAGCAAGCAACCATCGTTTTTTTCTAGCTAACCCCTACTTTTGCATTTATACTGCTAATAGCGACGAAGTGGTCTCACTCAAACAACAGTCCAGCATGGGAACGGCTTTGGCCATCAGGAGAACTCTACAACCCTATATTCATAACATTAAAACCCTACCAGGCACTGCCATAATGATTGATTTGTTTTTCCCCAGAAGTCAAAAATTGAGAGTCATCTCGATATATCTACCCCCTGGCAATAAACAACTTAACATGAAGA
>QKWP01000305.1:191009-206777 GCA_003550325.1 Gigaspora rosea | reverse complement strand
AAAAAAAAAAAAAAAAAAAAAAAAAAAACCAAAAATTTTTAATATATCAGATAGTAAAAAATTGATCAACTTTAAAGAAAGATTTTCTTTGAATTACTTGAAATTAAGAACTAAACCTTTAAATTAAATATTATTAAATTCTAAAGAATATATATTTAAAATTTAAAAAAAGGTTTATATTATATTTTTAACTAAATTTTAATTTAATTAGCAATTTACATAAAAACAGAACAGTTTATATAATAAAAATAGATCAAATTTACTATAAAATTCCAAAATATTGAAATCCAGTTTGCCTACAATTAGTGATGCCACCGAAATTGATTTTTGAAAAAGGCCTATTTCGTCTTTATTAGAGAAAATTAAAATTTTTTATAAGGAAGAGCAAATAAAATTTATATAGATGTTTTTTATAATTTTGTCTATTCAAAAAAAGTATCAAATAATTTTGTCTTTCAAGTAAAATAGATCAAAAACAATTTCGTCTTCAAATTTTAATTTCGGGTTTTAGAACCCGATATAATTTTGTCCTCATACCTACAATATAAAGTATTAATAGTTGAAATATAATATAAAATTAAATTATATGCATAAAAATATAGTATTTGGCTTTCTTTTTATTAAAGGTCTAGTAGGATTTTCTAAAAATAAAAGATACTTTACTAAGAGCTGAAATTTTGAATTTAAAAAAACTATCTTTTTACTATATAATTTTGAGAAATTGGATTCCAATTTATTATTAAAACTATATAAAAATTTATTTCTAACTTTTATAATTAAAATTCCCTGTTCTTACATGAATTGCTAATTAAATGATTTTTTGTATAAATTTATATATAAAATTAGATGAGTCAACTTATTTGATTTATAAGTAACAGTACTTATTAGTGACATGTTCTATAACTGATATTACAAACCAAAAATTTTTAACTTTAGTATATAGCTAATCTATTTTTTTGTCAAAATAACCTATATTTTTGCTACTAAATAAGGTTGTTTAGAACATAATTTTATATATAATTGCTAATTTTAAAATTAATAAATATTTGTTTTTGACAAAGTTACCTTTTGAAATTGTACAAAATTAACAAAATTTTAATTTGGTTTTTAACTTAATTTTTTTTTTCTTGTTCTATATAACTGTAAAATTTAATTTTAAGTTAATTAGTTAAGCTAAAAAAGATTTTTAGCTCAAAGTTTATATTTTTTTCAAATTTTAATTATAGAAAGCATTTTGATATATTTTAAGAGGACATATCCTATGCCTGCTAATAATAATAAAATTATTAAAATTGGTTTAGTAAATAAAAAGTTATATATTATTTAATTTTTACCAATTTTTATATATATTTTTATATGTTTTACTATATAAAACTAACTATTTTTAGACTGTGTTATGTTAAAACAGATTTAATTAACCCATTTTAAAAAACTATTATTTATTTTTTTTAACCATAAAAATTTCATAAGCAATTTATAATTAAAAATATAATTTACTAATCAAAATTTCAATTTTATTTATATTTTTGTTTTAATTACATAAATAATTAGAAATGATTGAATTAAATTTTATGAAATATTATCATATTATAATTACAAATCAAAAAATTCACACATATGGAGAAATTGAATAGATACAAGTTATATAACTTGTACTTGTAGTTTAGTTATCTAATTTAGTTCAGAGACTAAATAGGCTCTTAATTGTATAATTTTTGAATTTTGGTTCTTTAAATACTGTAAATTCTTCTAAAAATGATCATAATTAATTTTATCGAGTTTTTATTGTTTATATGGTTACTCTTTTTATATTAAATCTTTATTACTAAAGTTAATTAGAACTTAAAAAAGAATTAATTTAAAATATATAAAATGTTATATAAATTCTGTATATATATTTTATATTACTGTATATAGTTTATTTATACAAAATTATATAGGTTAGAGATGCGATCCGTTATTCATTTTCTATTTAAATTTAACGGATTCTTGATATCCGGGTTTTTTATAAAATTAAACTAGCAGATACTGTATTCAGATTGTATATATCTCTAGCATATACTATTGCTTATTAAAAAATAATTCACTTTGATTTATATGATTCGAATTAGTAGGCAATAGTAAAGAGTTGAGTTTATAATTTCTTTTTCTACACCAAAGATAATTTATTAAAAATTAAACTTATTATAAGACAGTATATATACTATATAATAAAGCAATACTTATATATTTACTAAAATAAATTTTAACCAATCAAAAAAAAAATAGATATAATCAATTGTGATCGAAAAAATTAAGGTTAGTTACACGGAATTCTGCCCTGTAACAGCATATTTCTGTTTTGAAACTATATTACTCTAATTAGTCTTTAATCTAATAAATCTATATCAACAAAAAAATTATAATCAAATATTTTCGTATGTAAGCGAAAAATTGGACTCCTTTGATTGGTCATCACTCGCTGGTCATACAATAAATTAAAAACATTTATCTTTTTATTATTAAAATTATTAATTGTAATAATTAAATTAGAAACACAAGAATACTGTATAAAGTCATGATTTTTGTTTTATTGACATCTTTCGAAAATTCTTGTATATGTACAAAAAAGAAATATGCAAATGCAATCACGTGGAAAATTCTAAAAATGACACGTGACGAGCTCGTTAACTACTTACTGAATATTCAAATTATAATTATGATAACGATTTATTGTTTTTTTTTACGAGATTCAACTTCACCACCACCAGAAATAACACCAACACGAAAAGAAGACATTAAATTCCTAGCAGCGTTAGAATGAGCATAAACACCACCATTAAATGCAGTGGTCATATCTTTTCCAAGGGAAGAAACGATGAGCGTTTTGCCACCAGGATGCTCATCCATAAACTTACTGACATCATAAATTGCACCTTCAATACAAATCAAATTATTTGTGATGGCATTTTCTAAAACTGTAAATAAATAAAATTGAAATGAATAATAAATAAAATAAAAAGAATTTTTTTTTTTTTTTTTTTTTTTTTTTTTAGAATTTAACTTACATTCATCAAAGGTAAAAATAGGTAATTGATCTAATGGAACACCCCAATTCAATTTCAATTTTTCTTCATCTAATTTTTTTTGTTTCATCATTATTTGTCCTTTCTTTATTTCGTTATCAGGAAACGTCTTTAAATGATGAGTGAATCCAAAATATGAAAGGAATTTAATCAACCACTTTGTTGGGTCATATTGATAAATTTTTATGGCGTTTCTATAATCCATTGGAAATTCATGATGAAAATTGTGATATCCTTCACCCAAACTTAGAATTGCAGTAATAAAATGGTCTCTTGGAGTGTGACGATCATCAAACGGCATATCACCAAAGTAATGAGCTAAGGAATTAACACAAAATGTTGCGTGATGCACAAAAACCAGACGTGCAATAGCAGCATAATAAAATCCACCCTAAATAAATATAGAAATATGGATTCCTCGACTTAAAAAAAATCAAGGTGAAAAGAAATATATATTGAGAGATCATCAACGATTTATACTTACTCTCCAATCACCCCAACCAAAACCAGCGACAATGGTAGGTAATGTAAACCCAAATACCAAAGCAAATACACCATAATATTTGCCTTGAAACATAATTAAAGGATCAGCATCGAGATCTGATATATCAGCACGACCAATACGATAAGGATTCTGTTTTAATAACATCCAACCCAAATGAGAATAAAAAAAGCCTTTGTGGGCACTATAAGGATCTAATTCGGTATCAGTCCACCTATGGTGAGCGCGATGATCTCTGCACCACCATCGAATTGTACCTTCAACAGCACCAGACGCGGCGAATATGAGAAAAATCTCAAATGGACGACTTGCTTTATATGAACGATGAGCCCATAATCTATGGTAGCCTGCATATTTAGATTTAGTATTTATTTATGTATGTTTTGTAATAGATTTTAAAGTAACCAAATAAAACCAATGTTGTTACACTAAGACCAAACAAAGAATGACGTCACAATAGTATTCTACAGCTATGAACCATAGTAAACATATGCTGTAATACATTATCGTCTGCACACACAATCACATAATTATTAATTATTAGAGATGGGGGGGGGGGTCAATCCACAAATGGCCATTGTGAAGTTGGTTTTAAAATTAATGAAAAAGATTCATTAATTGTATAAAAATGTTCCCATCTCTGATAATTACTGATTGATGGCTTGGATCAAACATTTTCGCAAGCCGAAAAAGACTAATAAAAAAGGTTAGTTTAGAGATGGTCTAAGAAATTAACGAACCTGCTGTAATTCCCAATCCAGTTATAAAATAATATACAATTGCCCATATCAACGTTTTCAACTGAATCTCTGTTGTGAAAAATCCATAAAGGGCAATAAAAGGTGTTGAAAGAAGTATAGATGTATGAAGCCAGTTTAAATGTTTGTACCAATTCTGCCAAGTAATTGGATCATCTCGAATATGCCATTTTTTTGGTTTGTTTTTTATGGGTTCAACCTTTGTGGGTTGAAGAGGTGAAGGTAATTTCGCCATAGACTTTAGAAGATCGCTAACTTTTTATTATATATGATTAAGAAATAAAATAAAAACGAAATAAATCAAATAAAATAAAATAAAATAAAATAAAATAAAATTGAAAATATTAAATTATCGTAAGAATCGTAAGAAATGGCACATTTATGTTTTTTTTTTTTTTTTTTTTTTTTGTGATGATTACACACTAATTAGGCTGAGTCAATTTGCCACCTGAATTTAAAAATATATTTGATGAATCAAGAAAAGACTTGAAAAAAAAAGTATATTTGATGCAGGGAAATCAGGAATTTTAATTTTTCAGCCCCGCATGGGGAATAACAAGAATTTTTGGGGCAAGATTTTTCACTATATTATTGGAGAGCTACCAATATTTGTATCTTTTTATCACTAAATTTTCCGTAGTTGGTATGCGTATGTCTGTATGTGGCACTGCTAATACTACCCGATCACTTTATACTGATAATAAATCATGTGAAAAATAATATTGGAATCATAAGAAAGATAACGCACTATCTCCATCATCTCTATCATCTCCATAACGATATACATATGTGGACGTATACACGGAGATACGAAATTAGAAACTTCTGCATACATAGTTAACAAGGTATGATCGAGTAACCCTGTTAAGTTTTGTAATATCTGAGTTACAAAATTTTAAGTAAATTTAATTATAATTAATTATTTGTTCTACTATACGGGTAAAGTACATATTTAATAAAAGTCCAATATATACAGTATATTCATTATATTCTTTGAATTTTTTTTATATAGTATTTAAAAAAAGAAATTAGACCAAAAATAGTAAGGTTTTTTAAAAAGTTTTTACACCATTTTATAAAATGTATGATGGGAAATTTTTTGTTAATTATAGAATTAATATACATGATTAGCTTGCCCACCTGTACTACATTAAATTTAAAAAATAGAAACTTATTAATTTTTTTGGAAAAAGTTCTTTTTAAACTTCATCTTATTAGTCTGAACTTACCTTGTTTATAATTTGTATAATGTTTTTAAAACAATTACATATTACGTTATACATTACACGGTCGTATATTTTTGTCACAGATCGTTAATCAATTTCCATTCTTTAAATACCATGTATGGTCTACCTAATTTAGACCATCTCGGTACGAAGATGCACAATACACAAAAACGTGCCATATTACGCTATTGTATAGGTGACCGGATTAGTATAATTAATAATATCAAAGATATGGGATGAAAATTAGAGTTAAGAATTAAGGTTAGTATAGTAAATTTGTATTATGCACCCATACTGTAAAAATTCTGGTCACCTATGCCTATTGGCGAAACTTGATATTGGTGAAATGATGGGCGGAACCGGCCCCAGACCGAAAGACTTACCCGAAAACCAATTATGGGAATAATTTCGATATGTACGCACGATTGTCAACCAATTATATTGCGAATTTTAGTAAATCGACCAATCATATTTGCAAAATAAAAAAAAGTTGTGAAATTATTGATTTATAATATCGACCGATTTGGTTTTGACCCAAAATTAGCCAATCATAATTGAGAATTATTTGTCATTAAAATTTATTACAAGGTGAGTTTTTACAAAAACGGTCTTTTAAGCTTACTTTGAAGCCATAATTAAGTGTATAGAATATTGCAATATCTACATGTTTTATTATTAGCTAAAGTAGGTTAAAATGGCTGTTTTCATGAAAAGTTACTTCCGAATTTGCCCTTACCCATTATACAACTGATCGTTAAAATGGCAAACCGTTCACTACCCGAATATACCCGAGCGCTTCAACAACTAGTGATAGTGCTTTCTTTTACAGCTTAGTGTAATTGTTTTTTTAGTAGCTTGTTTATCTCATATAAAGGTTAAAAGGCTTTTTTTATTGAATGTTTCGTTTGTTATTCTTCACGTCATTTAATGGCAAAGGTCAGTGTACCCGTTTATCGAAAAAAGACCCCCAAAAATCAAATCGACGGATATGTATTAACATTAATAAGGTAGTGAAAATATTAATTCCACTATACTTACGTTTATTGGTCTGATCAGCAAAATTCTGATTGATTAAACTTACAGTTAGAAAGATCTATGATTTGATCTTGTTAAACCGAGATCTGCGGATCAATTTAATATCACCTATATACAGTATATAATGAAAAAGTACCGTACGCCACTGACTATAGTACCCCTATCATAATACCCCCATGAAAAAGACCCGGGGTACTATAGTCGGTATTATTTATCTATCATGTAACTATCATCTACCCCAGTATCGCCATCAAAATTCACCCCACGTGATCAGTACCAAAATTCTTTCAAGTTCGTTTATGTTAGGTTAGGGTTAGGGTGAGTGCTCAGTTAGGGTTTGGGTTTAGGTTTCTATATAGTAAAATCGCTCAATAGTTAAATAAAGTGGTTTCTTATGCAAACTTTTGAGAAATAAGCTTTTTTTGATAAAAGAGACGTTTTGCGACGTTTGTTTTGAATTTTCCTGATCGTGTTACGTTACACCAAATTGTGATCGTTTATTGGCCAATAATCACGTGGGTGAATTTTTGATAGCGATACTGGGGTAGATTGTAACTATCTGGCCAACCACGTGGTCAATTTAATATCAGCATCTTCCCCAGGCAGGATAATATCGATCAAAAACATCGATCAACCAATCAGTGAGCATTAAAAATATCGATTTTACGATACATCATAACACAGATAACATAAAATAAAGGTTTCATACCCCTGGTCGATGACTCAGATTGCCAAGTTTATACTGCCCGCAGATCAATGTTATTCACCGTCCCTGTCCCTAGGATCGACTTACTATCGCATGATAGTGGCCAAAAACTTCAAGTTCGTGTTATGTTACATCAAGGCGGAACTTGCTATTGGATAAGTACTGTAGATCCTCACGTGATAGTAAAATTTTGACGGCGATGCTGATCAGCTTCAACATTCTTGCCACCTAATGACCAGGAACTAAAAATCATGAACCTAGATTCGAATTGTTAGTTGGCTTCAGTTTGGTTCTGGATTTCAAGTTGAAAAACTGGGTGCGTATATATATTATAATGTAAGATGATTTATTGAGCATAATGTTTACGACTCTTGTAACACTGTTACAGATTTTATGACAACTAAAAAATCGGCACCTCTGATTTAATATTTTAAAGTCCACGTAATCGAAATATCCCGGTCGTAGCGCACCGAGTATATAACATGGATGGTCTAAGAGGGAATATGTTTTTTTTTTAATATACAATACAATGTTTTCATAAATATAGGGGGCCCCATTGCAAAAGATGGCTATGAGCCAAAAAAAATTTTATTGTAAAAATGCGTATTAACAGTCTAACTCCTAGATGTCTGTACGCACGTCTATAAATATGATGTAACGTTGTTATAACTCCTTAAATTACTTAAGAAGTTTAAGGTGTTATCATTATGCGTTGCATTACCGTAAAATCTCGAAATAGCGGGCATGGGCGTTATTTTAAAAATCGTGAACCTTAAAAATAGTATATATAATTCCAAGATAACGCCCATGCGCGTACCGAAATAACGCACACCCACTATACAGTAATTAAATAAACTAATATTTCATATAACCCCTCATTTTTTTCAATAATTACCATTATATTGTGCCTTTAAGAATCGGTTCAATCGTCTCAAACTTGTATATTTTTGGCTTTTTAGGTTTTGATTAGTGATACAAGTTGTTATATGTAAAATCGATTTAAGTCGACTAGTCGGCTTAACCAAACCGATTTTTGCAAAGCCGACTTAGTCAATTGGGTAAAATCATTACCCAAAAAAATTTCAATCGATATTAAATTACATATATGCAATTGAATAAACTAATACAATGCTCTAGAAATATTAATACTAAATTGAAGAGCATGTTTAAATAAAACAATCTAATATCGCGTAAATGGAAAAAAAATTGACTTTGTGCAAATTGTATTATTTTAAAAATCATAATCATAACTCGTTGTAGAATAAAATTAAATCATTTAATTATACACATCGATATTAACTATATTAACTCAAAAAACAAGTGTTAATCTAAGTGTAACTTGTTAACTCAAAAATCAAGTGTTAACTGTTAATCTAAGTGTAACTTGTTAATCTAAGTGTAGCTCAGACTGTGATTGGTCGTTGCATGTCACGTAATATGAGCAAATAAAGAAATCGACTTTCAGTTAATAGCCGAATTTTATAATCGACTTAGTCAAGTCAATTTTTTAAGGTTGACTTGGTTCACTAGTTTTGATATTTATTTAGAACATGTAATTTATGCATAATCGAATTCTATCGATCTAAATAGACTAAAAAAATAACTGCTATCACTATATATCTCAATTTATGCTTTTGTATTTGGTCCAATCATCTCAAACTTGTATATTTTTTGGTTTTTTTTTTAAGTTTGGTATATCAAACTTTATGTACAGTCGAATTCTATTGAATATGTACAAATGCCATTACCAGTCTTATATGGCATTATTTTGGTTTAGAAAATCAACATCAAGTTTCGAAATAATTTTTTGAGAATAGCAATTTTGATGTACTATTCGTTCTATATATCTTTATGCACTAATAAAGGTATTATGGAGCGTTTATTTAAGGAAATTGATATTTCTACACCCTTTTTTGATAATTCCACACCCATGTAGATCGTTTTAGTTTTTTCTAATTTCTTTGAACTTTGATTGACACACACCTGACCAAATTCGATCAACTTTTTTTTTGTTTTAATTGTAGAAAGCAGTAGAATTAAAATAAAAAAAAGTTTATCAAATTTGATTAAAAGGGTGTCAAGATATCATCGATCAAAGTTAGTAAAATTCTAAAACGTCTATCAAATAAGCTGTAGCAAAAAATTGTACAATCTTTGATCGAAAATCTTGACACCCAACTGACCAAATTCGATCAACTTTTTTTTGTTTTAATTGTAGAAAGCAGTAGAATTAAAATAAAAAAAGTTTATCAAATTTGATTAGAAGGGTGTCAAGATATCTTCGACCAAAGTTTGTAAAATTCTAAAACATCTAGCCATGACAAAAAATTGTTTACAATCTTTGATCAAAGATCTTTTAACACCCTTCTAATCAAATTCAATCGACTTTTTTTATTTTAATTTCACTGCTAACTACAATTAAAACAAAAAAAGTTGATCAAATTTGGTCAATTGGATGTCAAGATATCTTTGATCAGAGATTGTAAACAATTTTTGCTATAGTTTATATTTGATAGACGTTTTAGAATTTTGCAAACTTTGGTCAAAGATATCTTGACATCCTACTAATTAAATTTGATAAACTTTTTTTATTTTAATTCTACTGCTTTCTACAATTAAAACAAAAAAAGTTGATTGAATTTGGTTAGAAGAGTGTTAAGATATTTTAAAAAAATTAGAAAAAACTAAACCGATCTACATGGGTATAGCTTATCAAAAAAGGATATATAAATATGAAATAATGCTCATATGCATTATTTTGAAAATTAAGTTCTTTAAAAATAGCTTATATCTTGAATTAGTGCTTATAGGCATTTCAAATTAACATGCATCCTATATTGAGTCAGACCTCTAGAAAAAATAATAAACAGCTGACTCTCTATAAGCATGTCTTCTATAAGAGCTGTATCATTAATTACCTGATTATTTTTTATCAGAGGCCTACTTCCCTCCCACTTTCTTAATATATATATAGTCAGGTTCTTATATATAATTTCAACTTTTTTTATCCCCTCTCCTCTCTAAAAAATCGCCTGATTTTTGGCACTCCCCTAAGTATATTTTACATGCACTTTTTTCTATAAGAGCACATTATTTGATCTGTTTAATATAATTAATTATGTAACTTTATATGTAGATTACTTTCAATAAGTATGCATTTCAAAGTACATTTTTTTCAGTGTTATTTCAAAAAATCAACCTTATTTGAAACAATGCATATGAGCATATTCAAAATAACATGCAGATCAATTAATTAACTGCACAAATAAGTGTTATTTCGCACTTATATGGTTGAATAAGCAAAATTTTGTATTTAAATCATAAATCAGTAATTAGAATCTGTCAATTTTTGCAATATTCTATTTATTTTAATAAAACAAATCAGAACATTTGTACCTTGAAATTCTCTCGAATAGATAAATCTATATAAAGAATAATTTGTAAGCAGCTTAGTTTATATATTAAAATATGTCATTTATATTAAATGTCTGTCAATTTAAATAGAAGTACTAATCAAAACTTTGATCTAAAAATGTTCTGCACATCATAAGGGTAGTGACATATATTATGTAATATTTTTTTACTATACCCTCTACTCTCTCCTCTCTACATAAGAGAAATTTGATTGGCTATTATGAACTTCTATATTTAATATAAAATTTCAAAGACCCCTCTTTTCTCCTAAAATATTATGTAATATTTGTTACTACTCTAAGGGGAGTAACAAAAATCAGATGATTTTTTAGAGGAGGAGGGGGGTAAAAAAAGTTGAAATTATATATAAGAACCTGACTATTTATATATTAAGAAAGAGGGAGAGGGTAGGCCTCTGATAAAAAATAATCAGGTGATTAATGACACTGCCCTAATTGGTTTAAAATTTGAAATCTATCTGGTTTATATAAATATATAATTTATATATAGTTAATTATACAATATACACTTTATACTATTATTCCTTAAACTGTATTCCAGGCAAATTTGCCTGGAATTTTTATAAATATTTACAATTTTTAAATAAAATAAAAGTTTATTAAGTATATAAGGTATATTTTATTCATAGAATATTTTCTTTAAAATATATTTTATAAACTTTATTAAGAAAATTTTTTAAAATTATTAATAAACTTTAAACAATATAAGTTTAAAGTTTTTGTTTTAAAATTTTTACTATAAAATTTTTCTTTAGATTTTCTTAAATTTCATATGTTTCTGTCTATAAAAAAATTTTTACTTCTAATACAAGTCTTAATTTTTACAAAAAAAATCACAAAGGTTGCAATAAAAAAGTTGTAATTTTTTAAGTAAAGTTGTTCAGAACATGATTTTATATATACTTAGATTGGTAACATATATTACATTATATTATTTTACTATTCTTTACCCTCTAGAGGTCTGATCCAATAATTTCAAATATTTTTGTTTGAATATATAAAATTTTCACCAAATGAATATTTAAATATTTAATTAGAGTTTCATCTAACTATGAAAGAATTAATTATAAGGATTTGGGGCAATATCTATATGATTTTATTAGTAGTTAGAATCTGATTTTAACCATGAAATACTAAAGTTTTTACTAAGTAAACATTTTTTGAGCTTCTAATAAAAGTTGTAGAAACAGTTTTTCTGATTCTAATAGTAATAAAATCGCCAAAATTAGTTTAATGTTTTTTGGAATACAAGTATTTATCTCTTTGTGATTATATAAAATCTTATAAAATTTTTTTAAAGAAATTTTATAAGATTTTATATGATCACAAAGAGATAAATACTTGTATCCCAAGAAATATCAAACTAATTTTGGCAATTTTATTACTATTAGAATCAGAAAAACTGTTTCTACAACTTTTATTAGAAGCTTAAAAAATGTTTACTTAGTAAAAACTTTGGTATTTCATGGTTAAAATCAGATTCTAACTACTAATAAAATTATATAGATATTGCCCCAAATCTATATATAATATTATTATAGTGACTAGTGTTCTGACCCGGGTAAGTATCACCCGGGTCACCCGCGGGTGGGCGGGTGACCCGGGTTGAGTTATGGCCCACCCGGGTGGTCAACCCGCGGGTGACCCGCGGGTCACCCGTGGGTCAACCCGCGGGTCACCCGTGGTTCAACCCGCGGGTCAGTGACCCGTATGGGTTTACAGCGAACTTCGATACGAAGTTGATCTGTAATAAATAGATAATATTTGATCTTTTTAAGATCTTTTACATATTTTTTTTTTCTTTTTCTTTTATTTAAATTTTTTTATTTTTTTTTTATTTTATTAAATTTTTTTATTTTATTTATTCAAATTTTTTTTATAACGTTACATTTTTTTTTTACATTTTTTTAAGATCTTTTTGATCTTTTATTTAAATTTTTAAATCTATACTAAGATTAGTATTAGTTTTTATGTTTTTCTTTTTTATTTTTTGTTTTTTTTTTTACTAACTATTTCTTTCTTCTATAGGTTTTGTATACTGCCGGCAAGAGTAAAATGGCATAATATTCAGAGATCTCGACCTGGAAGTGTTAGAACTGACTAAGATAAGTATTATTTTTTTTTTTTTTTTTGCTTTCTTCTTTTTTATTTTTCGTTTTTTTTTGCTAAATACTCCTTTCTTCTATAGGTTATGTGTACTACTAGGAAGGGTGGAATGGCGTGAAGATTTAGAGATCTCGACTCAGAGATCTCAACCCGGAAGTGCTAAAACTAATTTTTGTATTTCTTTTTATTTTTCGTTCTTTTTTGCTAATTACTTCTTTCTCTTATGGACTTTGTGTACTGCCGGCAAGAGGAAATGGCATAAAGATTCAGAGATCTCGACCCAGAAAGGGTGAAACGGCATAAAGCTTCAGAGATCTCGACACGAAAGTGCTAGAACTGGCACTAAGATAAGTGCTTATTCTTTTTTCGTGCTTTCTTTGTTATTTTACTAATTACTTTTTTTCTAGTTTTTGTAAGGTTAAATAGAAGAGATTCGGGAACTGGTTAGTCACATTATAGTTGTTGACGGGTTTGTTATGAAGAGCAAAGAGTATTACATTAGTACCAAGAATGGAGCGATTAGTAGTTGATAGTTAGATTAGAGCGAATGTATAAAAATTAAATAAATTTAAATAAAAATATAAACTTAGTTTCGGAATTTTGGTATAGTTTCGGAATTTCGGCATAATTTTTCAAAATAGTTTCGGGCAGCATCATTACCCGCGGGTGACCCGTAGCAGAATTTTTTTTATTACCCAGTGTTCACCCGCGGGTGACCCGTAGCAGAATTTTTTCTATTACCTAGTGCTCACCCGGGTATGATTTTGACCCGGGTTGAACGGGTCACCCGTAGACCCGGGTGACCCGTCGATCACCCGGGTGACCCGCGGGTCAACCCGCCGGGTGACCCGGGTCATGTTTTTTTAAACGGGTCCAATCACTAATAGTGACTCTCTTATTATTAGGCGAACCTCTAATTAAAAATTTTGCTAAATATATTTATTAAATATTTATTAAATATGGTTTTACTAAATCACACCACTGGTGCTCAACACCACAATAATTTTCACCAATCAAATTTTTTAAATGCAGTGTAACGTAAAGATCAGGTGTAACATAAAATTTTTGTTGTTTTGTTATTTTTTTTAAAAAATACCTTCTAACTCAAAATTTTGTCTATGAAACCACCTTTTTTTTTAAAAAAAAAAACCCCTTGCAAAATTTCACTATATACTATGCCTCACTCTAACCCTAACTATTAACTCTAACTCAACATTTATCAACTTTAACTTTTGTTTATTTTTTTTTGTTTATTTTTTTGATATTGATCTTCACGTTACACCGCATACTGGTGTTGAACACCAGTGGTGCGATTTAGTCCTACTGATTAAATATATATATATTAAAAGTAGAAAATTTTGATATTAATAACCAAATATGATTGGCTAATTTTTGTATAATAAATTCTAATTAGTTAAAAAAATATATATACTGTATCTAATTTTTTTTAGAGTGTTGCTAACTTTCCCTCTGGTGATGTAACCACCCTATAATTTACCAATCAGATCACAGGATTTTGTGTAACAAAATAAAAAAAATTTAAGAAAATTTAGAAAAAAATCAAAAAATTATCAATATCGCAAAATTTTATTACAAAAACTATATCAGCGAATTATATATACATAATCTTACGTAAAATATTATGGCCCGTAATAATACAAAAATCTTATGATCGATACGGTAGATTACGCAATATATTACGCTATATTACGGTAATATTACGGTTATTATTTCAAAATATTTCAAAATATATTGCAAATAAAAAAAATGCAAATTACCTCTCCTACAGGGGTCGCATACTCATGCAGATCAATAAACTAAAGCACGCAGGAGGTATTATTTTGATATTTTCGCATTGTTTCGCAATATTTTGCAAATTTTCACAAATTTTCAAAAATTTTTAAAAAATAAATAAACAATATACATATTTACATAATCATGTTTTTTTCCAGGTTTTCGCAATATTTCGCACGGTTTCGCAATTTAATATAAAATTTTATATTTTTTTATTTTTATTATTATATATTATATTTTACATTTATTAAATATATATTTTTAATAAATATTATACTTTATTATATATTATATATTATTTTTATATTATTACAAATATTTTAAACTGCTTTCGCATTTTGTCGTAATTAATTTCATTACTATATACAAAAAACTAGTCCTAAACACTTATTTTTGCTTACCCCACAGTTAGCTATAAAAAAATAAACTATTATATTCCTTATATTCGCTCATTCACTTATATTTGCTTATTCACCCATATTTGCTACTTCTTGCAAAGTGCCGGAAAAGTTAGAATTAGTGTTCTTGTAAAGTGCTGGAAAAGTCAGATCATTTTTTTGTAAAGTTCTAAAAAAAGTAAGAAATAAATAAAATAAAATAAAAAAAATAAGTAAAAAAAACAAACAAAAAACAAAAACAACCCTGAAAAAATAACAAAAAAAAACAAAAACGAAAAAAAATAAACTATTATATTTGCTTATATTCGCCTATATTCGTTTATATTCAATTATATTCATTCATATTCATGACTTCTTGCAAAGTGCCAGAGGCGTTGGAATTGGTGTTCTTGTAAAGTGCCGGAAAGTCAAGTCATTTTCTTGCAAAGTTCTGAAAGAAGTAAAGGATAAATAAAGTAAAATAAAATTAAAAAAATAAGTAAAAAAAAAAAGAAACCAAACAAAAAACAAAAATGTAAGCAAACTAAATAAAAAAATAAACGAAGCCCCAAATCTCCATTTCTCTAAAGTAAAAGTTTGTGATTTTGCAATTAAAAATTGTCGAAGGTTTTCGCAAAGTGCTGGAATAAAATAAATTAATAAAAATAAGAAAAACAAAACCAAAAAACATGAAATGAAAAAATAAATAAAGCGAAACCTTGCAAAAACTTGCAAAAACTTGCGAAAACTTGTGTTCTTGAATTT
>QKWP01000305.1:147538-184494 GCA_003550325.1 Gigaspora rosea | reverse complement strand
TTATTAACTTAGAAAAAGTTGTTTAGCATAAAGTTTTACATATAATTATTAAACGTAAAGATAGATTTATATTAGTAAAAAAAAAAGGTTTATATGTGCTAATATTCGAAATTTTTGATTTTTCTTATAAAACATTTTTTTTACTAAGATAATCTATCTTTATGACTTAGAAAAAGTTGTTCAGAATAAAATTTTACATTATATACTTCAATATCGCTTATTTATTTTTACATTTTACTAGTAAAATTTTGAAATTTAAAAAATAAAATTTTTTGCCTACAAAATCGTGCGATTTGATTGGCCGAATTGGGGGTGCGACATGTCGCAGGTGCGACATGTCGCAGGTGCGACAAATTTCTATTCTCTTTTAATTAAATATAATGTTTAATAATAATAATAAATAAAAAATATAAAATTTTATATTAAATTGCGAAATCTTGTGAAAATATGCGAAAACATGCGAAAATCTGTAAAATGTTTAAAAATATATAATAGTATTGTTATTCCTGATTTTTAATCTGATATCTATCGATCATTACCGATTATTATCGATTACTATTTTAATCGATAGTCCTCGTCATGGGGGATTTAAATTGATTACTATCCAATAATAATAAAAATCGATAGTAATCCCTGTACAAATTTTGGTGATGTCATTTGAGCTTATTTCGAGTTTAAATGAGCCCAACCAAGTTCATTTAAGCCCATTTTGGGTTTACAAAGTACTTGAGCAAAAAAAAAAAAGTATATACTTCATGTATAGGACTCAACCCGATTTCATTTAAGCTAGTGTTTGTACTCGGCCAAAAAATCGTTACTCGGTTAACTGGCGAGTAAACCCACAGGTTACTCAGGTAATCAATAGATATACCCGAGTATAAAAATCTTACTCGTTATACCCGAGTAGCCAATCAAATCTTACATTTGTTGGTGAATCTACCCAGGTATTACTCGGTTGAATATACACGGGTAGCTCTAATAATTACCTGGTTTTCATAATTTCAGTAATACCCCGATCACTTTATCAAGATCACGGGGTATTACAGCTGTTTTCATAATTTCAGGACCATCTAAAATTTTTTGGTTTCCCGAAACCTCTTCGATCCTGTTCTAAAAATCACCTACCTTTTCGGAAACTACTTCTGTCTCCGTATCGAAGTTACAAGCACAGCGAAATAGTTTCCAAAAAGGTAGATGATTCTTAGAATGGGATCGAAGAAGTTTCGGGAAACGAAAAAATTTTTAGGTGGTCCAGAAATTATGAAAACAGCTGTAAGTAAAAATACCCCGATCACTATATCAAGATCGCAGGTATTTTTATTACAAACACCTGATAAAAAATCTGCCAAATGATTTTTTAGCTGTTCCGGTTAAGTTATTATTTCGACATAATAGATTCAATAAAATTACAAATTATATGTACAATACGTACGTAGTCTGGACAACGTCATTTACATAACAAAAATTACATATCAGAAATTTACATGCAAATCTCCATCATCTATATCCCTACGTATATATAAAAGACTATTCATTATATGTGATACTTTTCTACGATAAAATTTTAACATTATAAAATGTCGGCAAGTTCAATATTACTAAATTTCGTTTAAATACTTGCCCAACATGTTTAATGCTATAGTGTGTTTAGTCTGTGCGAAAACATATATATTTCAAATTACATTGTAATTTATATGTATATAATGTAACATAAATTGTCATTTATCGTTATGTATCGATCATGTCGAAATCAATAACTTAACCGGATCGGCCAAAAAACCAAATTTTTTATCAGGTGGTTCAGGTATAATCTCTGCACATATTCACTGTTGAAACTGGATAATTTAGTCAATTATATGAAAGTATTCTTATCCAGGTATTATTTAGGTATACTTACTCGGGTAATACTTGGGTGTACCTACTTGGGTATTACCCGGGTGTACCTACCCGAGTAGCTGTAGTCATTACCTGGTTATTTGATTACTCGCGAGTAACCTGAGTAATACTTGGCCCGAATACAATCACTAATTTAAGCTTACTTTGGGCTCAAATAAACCTAACTTGAGTTCATTTAAGCCCATTTCGGGTTCAAGTGAACCCTTTATTTAAGCTCACTTTAGGTTCAAATGAACCCAATCTGAGTTCATTTGAATTTATTTTAGATTGAAGTGAACCCAATTTGGGTTTATTTGAGCCCACTTCGGGTTCAAGCAGGGTTGGTAAATGACCAGGTCATTTGATTATTTTTTAAATGACCTCAAATGACATTGAAATGACCGGTCATTTTTGGTCATTTGAATTACGGTCATTTGCAAATGACCCAGTGACCAAATGATCCCGGTCATTTACAAATGACTGGGTCATTACGGGTCATTACGGGTCATTACGGGGCATTAATAAATAGTGTAATGTAATGATTACTTCAATGCATGCAGAGTTTATTTTATGTGTATATCGATACAGTCTAGGAAATTAAAGTATAGACTAAGGATATATTTGGCTGACACTCATTACTATTTTGATATCCATTTTAATGCATATAATATGTATAACGATAAGATAAAAAGAAAAGAATTGTTGTTAGTAGAAGATCGAGTTCTTTTCCCCAATTCAAATCTGAAATAAATACATACATATCATACTATTATTATTGTAAAGGTTAAAAAATGCAGTGGCCATGAATAATATAATAATGAAAATGAAAGAACGAATTATGAAAGTGCAAGGATTGATAATATTAATGCAATAAATAATAATATCTATAAACGTTCAAATTAAAGTATGAAAAAGTATAACGAATATGACGAAATAAGGTGAATTGTCGAAGTATGTTGAAGTATGTCGAACATGACACGAATATGAAAAAGTAATGCAATTATTTTATCAATGCATTTTCGGAACGGAAGAATCAGAACTTTTTCTATGAGTAACGTAAAGAACGAATTTATAAATTTGAAACTTTTACCATAAAACAAATTTGTCTTTAAGATGGATGTAAGCATGAGCTCATGAAAATTATATAATATAGCATAAGTTGAAATAAAGAATAACATGAAAAAATATATATATAAAAGGAGACGTTACCTATTAGTTTAATGAAGCCTTACAAGTAAAAATGAAAAGGTGAGTACTAAAAAATTGTTATTATTATTATACATTTGGTACAAAATTTAACGGGGAATTTTCCGTCTCTAATTTTAGCATATATGGAAATGGACCTCGTGCTATTTCATGATAAAACTTACAAATAAATATCTCTGACGTTTTTTTTTCCATGCCAAACTTTACGATGGGTAAAAAAAAACATAATTTTAGAGAGTTTTTTCATCTGGTTGCACCCGAGAACCCAAAAGCCAACAAAAAGGCAGTTTGCCTTTCATGTGTACGGAAATACACCTTATCTGTTGCTCTTATGAACCCTGAGTGCTTCGTTTCCAACAAAGCGAAATTATGCCAGAACCATCTTCAAAACTGTATAAACTTTAATACTGAATATAATGAGGACGAAGTCTTAGAGATTCTTTCACGATCAGTTTCTGAAGACTATAAAAAAAAAAAGATTGGCAAAGGTAATTATATTTATTTAATTATATGTTTAAGCAATTTTTGTCAGTATATTAATTACTCTCTAATAAAACTATAGCAGCTAAAGTTGATTCTGAGTCTGAAGTAGTGATCTGAACCGTTCAATGAATAACCGGGTTAACTGGTGAACCACCCGGGTTACGGTTTAGCCAAGTGCTAAACTGGTTATTTTAATGGTTAACCGGTTATTTTAATGGTTAACCGGTTATTTTAATGGTTAACCGGTTATTTTATGGTTAATCATGATTAACCGGTTATTTTATAGTTATACTATTTAAATTAATTGTCATACTATAGCTCAAACTATTTTAAACTTTAAAACAGAATAATATTAGTTTGAATCGTCGTAATATTTCATATTAGAAACTTCATATATATATATCTTACATATCATGTGGTTCTTTCATTTTACTTATTTACGTGGCCAAATGTCAGTTTGTGCAATTCAGCATTTTATTCATATGATTCCTCTATGTGGCTTGGCAGACTTGTGACCTGTATTTTTGGGTTACCTCACCCCGAAATAGAATATATAATTAGGGTAGTTGTGCGATACAGTCACGTTAAAACCAGTAACGTTATACGAGTACATTTAAAATTAATTCAGTTGATAGAGATAGAGAATAGTTCATATCTCGTTTTATCATACAGTATTATATCTCAGAGTAACACAAATATCAAATTCGGTGTGCTCATACACGAATAACAGTACATATGCTGTATTGCACATTAACATGTGAAATCATATATTTTTAACGTCCAATCAAATGCAAGATTTTGCGAACTCACCATTCTAGATGGCAGAAAACCATACACTCCGCGGTGCAAGCATGACTACGTTCCTAGTATATGCGAAATAGTAGACCTACCATGGATCAAACCCAGGTCAATAATGCAGGTAAATATTTTGGCAAAATTTAAAGGCCCGATATATTATAAGAAATATTTATTAAAAGGCCCGGATATATTATAGAAAACGAAATTAAAAACTCAGTATGATATTAGAACAATATATATTTGTAGTGATCTTATAAATTCAATAAGGCTTCGAATGTTTCGAATGCTTTATATGGTGAATGATATATCCAGATATTCTGTAAATGTACCAATATTTGAATACAATTCATTAATTGAGATTCCGGACAAGATTCACTACACAACCAATCAAAAAATTTGCATAATTTGGACGATAAAATCTAAGCTTGCAATGTAGGCATTACTGCTCTTTCATTTCAATCTTTTGCATCAAAATCAAAATTTTTTATTGACAAAAATTACAATAAAATTTTAAATAAATCGAAAAATTCGAATATAGCACTGCAATTATCAATTATATGATTATAGTTTTTATTATTTCTAATGATGAACTATTATAAATAATTTATAGGTTTCACCGGTTAACCAAAGGTTTTAATTAGGGTTAACCGGTTACAGATTTTTTCAACGAGTCTAGTTATTGGTAAACCGGTTTAACCCGGTTTAGATCACTAGTCTGAAGACAAAGCTTCTAATACATCAATAACCAATGTATCTACATCAACCTCCAATACCCAGTCTACTTCAAACGTTAAAAGGCAAACATTACTTCCTTGTATTTCACGTCCACTATCGGATAAGGATATGTTGCATTTTGAAAACTTGGTGCTATGTATGATCGTATCAAATGGCCTACCTTTTTCTTTTACAGAGAACCAAGAAACACGGGATGTGTTTAATTTTATTATGCCGACTTTGAAGCTGCCGAATCGACGAGCAATTAGTAATAGAGTTCTTCCCAATATTTCAATGAATGTAACTAAAGAGATTTTACAACAAGAACGCGCAGATAAAATTGGTATAACTGTAGCCTTCGACGGCTGGACAAATATTAAGCGGGAACATCTTTTTGGCGTTGTGTTAATAACCTCTCAAGGTAGACCATTGATTTGGAATGCATGTGATATCAGCGATCAACACTCACAAACTGAAGATGCCAAACTGCTTATTAAAAATATAATAGACAATGCAGAGGAAAAGGTATAAAAATCAACTGTTATGTATCAGATTCTGCAGGCGAGTACGCAGCTACAAGGTAAATTTTAAATATTTGTAAATATATGGGGTGTCTTCAATTAAAAGGGCCCATTTTTACATTTTTTTGAAAAATGAGTTTTCGTTAAATTCATATAAATTTTGACATGATTGACTTTTTTTAATTATAAATGAAAGTCGAATTACATAATAAAAAATCAAGATAATGTAAAAAGAAAAATTACATGAGGCTGCGTAGAGCCAACACGTCACGAGTTTACCCGATAGTCACCTGCCGTCTTTAACCAATCAATATCGTGAAATTTGATTGATCCCGGATCAGTCCGAAAATTAAAACAAATAATTAAACTCAAATATCTCAAAATAAAATATATGTAAAAATGGGCCCTTTTAATTGAAGACACTCCATATATATTTTAAATATTATAATTAATTTAATTTGTTTTTTAAAGGCGACAACTGAGAGTTAACTATCCCAATAAAGTTTTTTTGCCTTGTATGCTGCATCAAGTCAATTTGGTCATCAGTGACATCTTTAAAGAATCAGACACGTACAAAAAAGCATCAAAAAATACAATACGGATTATAAGTTTTTTTCATTCATCTCCGTATTTTACTGGCTTATTACGAAACGAACAAATGTCTTGTTATGGGCAACCGATATCTCTTACTACCCCATCTGAAACAAGATGGAACAGCTTCTATTTTTGTTTTTATTCCGTTTTGAAAAATGAAGCTGCACTTAAAGTAAGTAATTAATGTAACAGATTAATATGAAATCGGATTAAAATGAAATATAGCCGAAAATTAAATTTTTGAAGGCGCATTTTTTAATATTAGGAGTTAAGGTTTGAAATTAGTTTTAGAGTAAAGTTTATATTAAATGAGTAGAAGTGGGCCTTAGAGGGTTAATAGAAACCCATATTTTATTTTAAACTAATTTCATTATGATCCGCAACTATTAATACTTAAACTATATTCATAATTAGACATTGGCTACAAAACTTTTGCCTGCAAGAATTGGAACAACTAGTATCTCTCGAAGTGGACTTTTACGACAACGATTTATGTCTAAAGATACCAATACAAGCAAAACGCTCCCACATGATATTATATTAATTCTACAAGATTCTAATTTTTGGAATCAACTTTACGAACTTCAAGATTTTTATTTCCTTTGTGCGGAGTGTTGAATAAACTCCAGAAAGATGTTGCATGATTACATGAAATTGTGCACTGTTTTGGTTGGCTTATTAATGTTCTTACAAACCATAAAGATGGCCATTTTTCTGATCATATAGTGGCACGTTTAGAAAATCGTTGGGCTCAATGGGAGCAACCTTTGCTTTTACTATCATTTATCCTATATCCAAAGTATCGACTTTCAAAGTTTTTTTTTAATAATTCGGGTCTTTCCTATACACATTTTGCTCAATGGCTAAATTACTACTGTATTACTATATGTGGTTTGGAAAAACACCAACACGCATATTACATGAATTTTTATCATATCAAAGAGAAGATTTTCCTTTCAATAAGGAAACATACGATCAATTTAATGAAAATATTGTTGATTTTTGGGACATAGCTAAAGGCTTGGCACCAGAATTATCCCAATTAGCATTGCAACTATTTGGTATATATGTTAATTCAGCTTCAGTTGAACGATTATGGTCAACTATGGGCTTTTTTCATACAAAGAGTCGAAACCGTTTACCAGTACGTATATTATATTATTTTTTAATTTAATTTTATCTTACTAATGTAAATAAAGTTTGAAAAAGTATTAGCAATGAGTTAGTTATGTAGTAATATAGTAAGCAAGAGAAAACGTGTAGAAATTGAAAATGCTAAACGACAATACAAACGAATCCATGTTGTAGCCCCCGTTCAACCTTATGATGAAGAAGATGGAATGCAAGAATTGCAAGAACCTTTATCTTTTGCAAGAAATAGTGAAATTCATCCATCAACTTCTAATAATCCGTTTGCTGAACCAAGTCAAGCCCTCGAAACAACTGATAAAACAAATGAAGAAGATATGGCCGATAATTCTGATAATGATATAGCTGATGACGATGATAACGCTGAAGATGACTGGTCATGTATGATTGAGAATTGGATTAGCATAGTGGATACAGAGAATCAGTTAGAGGATGGAGAAACTATAAGTAATGAAGAATTTGAATTTGAATTTGGCGGGCGAACTACTTATCCAGCTGACGATCTTTCAGCAAAATGGAAATTATCCCGATTATTTGATGATGCATTGGAAGCTCCTATTTCTTTTGCCTTTTAGTAACTAATACACGAGGTAGAATAATATTAGTCAATTTGGTGTTATTATTTTTTACTCGAAAGATTTTTTCAAATAAAACAAGATTTACAAATAGAGGTTATTAAGATTTAAACATCCAACCCTGAAAATTTGTCTAATAAAAGCACTTTGCACTGAAAACTTGTCAACTTTTCTAAATTTTCGAAGATGACATTTACGAACATATTTAGCCATATACATTTTTTTGAGATATAAAATTTTCAGATTTTAAAACTTTATTTCGATATTTTAAAATACTACAAAATCGTAGCTATCTATGTAACTTTAAAATTGTTATTTTAAAAATTTTCAAGATAACGTGAGCAAAACATTTGAAATTTCTAGATGTTAGCTAGCTCTTCGAAATTAAGTTCATATTAACTCAAAAATAAATGATGCGTCAAGATTTTCCAATAAAGCTATTCCACTATAAATTCTTCGGTTGAGCATTATAAAATAATACAATTAATACATGTAATGTATTTGCATGTAAAACGCACATTTGCGCGTTATTTCAGGACATGCATGCGCGATATTTCGTTATATGCGCATTGTAATATGGGGTTCAGGGTTATTTATTAATAGAATAATAAAATTTCTATATATTTGAATCCACCAATCAAATTATATTAATTTTTAAATGACCTCATAGGTCATTTGGCCTTTTGAAATGACATGTGACCGGTCACTATTCATTTGAGTCATTTGGGTCATTTCAGGTCATTTACCAACCCTGGGTTCAAGTGATCCAACCCGAGTTTATTTAAGCCCACTTTGGATTTAAATGAACTCAATTCTAGTTTATTTAAACCCACTTCGGGTTCAGATGAACCTAACTTTGATTTATTTAAGCCTACTCTAGGTTCAAACAAACCCAACTTGGGTTTATTTAAGCCAATTTCGGGTTCAAATAAACCCAACCTAGGTTATTTGAGCCCACTTCTGGTTCAAATGAACCAACCCAAGTTCATTTGAACCTATTTTAGTTTTAAATAAACCCAACTTAAGCCCAATCTGGGTTTATTTAAGCCTGTTTCAGGTTCAAATAATTCTCAATTCAAGTTTAAATAGTCTATTTTGGGTTCAATTAAAAAAAAGTTAAAATTTGATTGATCTATTAATAATAGTCTAATTATTATAATATTTTAAGTAGGGATGTTAAAATGCTTATATAAAACCTGTTTAAGCAGATTTAAAGCACAAACTTTTACAGTTTGCTTATAAATTTTTAAGTATTGCTTATAAGCAAATATGCTTTTAATGCTTTAAACCTGCTTTAAGCAAATATGCTTTAAATTTGCTCCAAGCAAACATGCTTAAACAAACATGCTTTAAATTAGAAGTGTTAAAATGCTTATATAAAACCTGCTTGAGCAGATTTAAAGCATAAACTTTTATAGTTTGCTTGTTAATTTTTAATATTCTAAATATCAAAATTCTAATTATACTAAATTTCAATATACTAAATCTTAAAAGAACAAATCTGAAAAAAAATTCATAATTATAAATTTTGGCATTTTAATTTATCTTTTGAGATTTAGTATATTGGAATTTAGTACAATTGGGATTTTGATATTTGGGATATTAATACAAAATTGCTTTAACTATTATTTTTAAACCTGTTTTAAATATACTTCTAAAAATTATAAACTAATAGCTATACTATACAACTATTAAATAACTATCCCATATATTGTTTTGTTTGAACATATATATTATTATTCTGTATTGTACATGCATGTATATTTTTTAAAGCATATAATCAACTACTCATGATCAAATCAGCAATAATCAAAAAGTGGTTTTGGAATTGGCTATAATTATATCGATATTTAGTGATAAGTTTGATCTTACAAATCAAACCTCTTATTGTATTTAGTATAGTATGAATTATTAAGTATACTTGTAGAAGCATGCTTATATAAACTGGTTTAGTCAAGCATAAACTTAAACTGCTTGAGCAATTTGTAAACTAAACATGCTTGTATAAGCATGCTTATATAAATTTGCTTATATGAGCATGCTTATATATAAACTAGTTTATAAAAACCAGTTTAGCTTGCTTTGGCACCAAAGCAGGTATGCTTCAAGCATAAACCAAACTGCTTGAGCAATTTAACATCCCTAATTTTAAGTTCAATAATTTTTCAAAACTAATACAAATTCTGTTTGCTATGCATACTGGTTTAAATTAATCCCAAAGCATTGTGAGAGTTAAAGAGCTAGTTATTGCTTTAGAAAGCAAAATTCACTAAAAATTGTGATTTATTGTTTTTAATCTTTTTGAAATTTTTTAGGGTCCCTGGTCTAGACTCCTGGCAGGGCCAGTTAAAGCATGTCTGAAATCTGTAACAGGTTTAAGCCACAGATGTCAATTACTTGATCAAGAAGTGAATAAGAAAGTAAATATTACCTGACTATAAAAATAAAGGCTTTGACACTTTTTCGTCATTTTAACAGTATAACCTACATATGAAATATTTTTTATATCGATTAATGTATATCTAAGTATGAAATGTGTCAATAACGCAATGAACACACCACTATATAAATAAAATTATAAATCTTGAAATAACAAATTTAATAAATTTTTAAAGCCAATTTTTTCACAGAATTATACATATCTAATTCAAAACTTTAATGTATATCCTCATATCAAACTGCAAAGAATTTTGAGATCCCAAACATAATTTAAGCAGAAATATTGCCAAAAATCAATTGAATTAAAAGTATCATGTGTCTATGTTCTTTTGTTTTGCTTGTTAATTTATTTAACATGTTTGTGTATATATATTTTACATAGCAATGGGAAATTAAAATTAATAAATATAATTTAAATAACTTTTTAATTTCGCTTGTTAATAAACATAATCGAAAAACCATTTAATTTCGCTTATTAACCAATATACTTATTGTTAATAAATATAATCGAAAAACCATTTAATTTCGTTTATTAATAATATAATCGAAAAACCATTTAATTTTACTTATTGTTGTAGTGCAGAACTTTACAATATTTTATATTCACACGTACAAGTTAAAATTCAAACGTTATAAATATTTAAATTTAATAATGAAATATATACGTATAATGCGATAAAAATTGTTAGTGCAAACCTTAATTACGTATAATATTTTTATCATATATTTATTATATAATACAGAATATAACACAATAATTATAGTTTATAAACTTATTTTATTATATATTAGAAATATTTAACGAGATTTTGTAAAGTTGAAAAGATATTTTAATTCAAATATTTTTTAACAAATTTGAAAGTTATAAATCTATTAATGTAATTTTAACAAGCAATTAAAACGATTACATATATTTGCGGCTATCAATATGCTTTAATAATAATGACCAAAATTATTAACTATTAATAATTATTAATAACTAATTATAATTTTTCACTATTAACTAAAAAACTCGAAAGTCGCATTACTAGTTGTGGCCTAATAATTTAATTTGTATATAATTGTTTAGAAAAGTTATTATAAATTTTTAACACATAAATTTGGTTTATACTTACTGAGGACTAAAAAAAAAATGATTAAGAATTTATTAAATTTGCAAATTATTATAAAATTCGAGATTTAAAAATTAATTTATACTTACTATCTAATAATTAGTGCAATAAAATATTTAATTATAAATTGATATAAAATTTTAGATCTAAAAATTAATTTATACTTACCGTTGCCACTTAGGACTAAAAAATAAGATTAAGAATTTATTAATTTGCAAATTATTATAAAATTCGAGATTTAAAAAATTAATTGGATACTTACTTCCTAGAAATTTAATTAGAGAGGTTTTATTTCATCGCAAATTATTTAATTATAAGATTTTAATATAAAATTGATTTTATACTTACCATGACGTTCTAACAATTTAATTAGAAAATTTTTTATTTATCGCAAAAAATTATTTAATCACAAGGTTTTAATATAAAAATTGATTTTATACTTACCATTATCGAAGACTAATAATTTAATTTAATATTATAATTAGTTAGAAAAGTTTACGTATTTATTTATAAAAAAAAAAAATAATATACGCGATATACTTACAAACTAATAATTTTATTCATATATAAATTAAAATAAGGTTTTATATTTAATTATACGTAAACTATTATAAAAAATATACTTACAAGCTAAAATAATTTTATTTATATATAATAAATAATAAATTAAAATAAGGGATTATTTAATTATAAATTATTATAAATTTTACTTCAATAAAGTAATTGTATACTTACGCGCTAACAAATTTAATTAGAAAGGTTTATTTCAACGTAAATTATTTTAGTTATAAGTTATATAATAAGATTTTAATATAAAAATTGGGTTTATACTTACAATAATTATTGTAGTCTAATAATTTAATATATAATTAGAAAAAAATAATATACACGATATACACTAACTAATAATTTTGTTCATATATAATTAATTATACGTAAACTATTATTAATACTTACAAGCTAATAATTTTTATTTATATAATAAATTAAAAATTGTGATTATTTAATTATAAATTATTATAAACTTTTACTTTCAATAAATTAATTGTACTTACGAACTAATAATTTTTATTTATATAATAAATTAAAAATTGTGAATATTTAATTATAAATTATAAATTTAATTAGAAATTTTTAATCGCAAATTATTTAAATCATTAATAAGATTTTAATATAAAATTGATTTTATACTTACATCCATATACTTTATATATAATTAATTAATTTAATTAATTGAAGTTTATTTGATAAAATATTGTAAGATTTCAATACAAAATTAATTTTATACTTACACCTTTTATCTACTATATAATTTAATTTATATAAAATCATTAATTATTTAGTATTGTAGTATTATACGGTAAATTGTTAAATTTTTCTTTCATACTTACAGTCTAATAATTTAATTCATATAATTCATATATGTATAATTGATTAAAAGTCATTCGCCGTAATTATAAAATTTGATAAAATATTTATACTTACGATCTGAGTAATTTAATTTACATATCGATATAATTAATTAAAATTTTTTAATTATAAATTCTATTTTACATATATACGTATTAATTTATACTCACGAATTCCTGTAACAACCAATTCGTGTAATAATTGATTAGAAAGATTTAATATATAATGATAATAGATTATCATAAAGTTCAAATTTATTTATATGTACGTACCATCTGAAGATAATTTGATTTATTATTTAATTATAGATCATAAATCATTATAAATTTTTAAAATTAAAACTTTTGATTTTATACTCACGACCTATATAATTGATGAGAAAAAGTTTTAAATATATAAATTAATAGAAAATCTAATCTAGGAATTACTTTTATACTCACGATCTAATAATTCTAATTTATATAATTAGAAAAATTTATTTATTTAATCACAAAACTTCAATTTTAATAAATTCATAGAGATGACAAATCATCACTAAAGTTAAATATTATATACCATGACGTTTGCTCAGATACTCAGTAGGCATGGCAAGAGCGGGATTAATGATGGTTGCAATGAAGGTTAAGGCAATAATGAAGATTAAGTAAAAATTTAACGACATTTTTTGAGATTCGAAATATGAAAATAAAACTGTAAGGAAAAAGGTTTTGGGATTCGAACTATGAAATAAAATTTTAAGGATAAAGAGAGAAAAAGGTTGAAGCGTTAGCTCGAAATAATGAGAATAAACCACAAGAAAAAAGTGGGAAAAAGGTTGAAACGTTGGCCATTTATACATTTCTTAGATATATAATTGAATATAGTATGTTTTATTGCATTATTATAATACATTCGCTCCACTATACCAAACTTTCCTTAAACGCATGATTAATTACTTTGCATTACTGAACCATTCAGGGCTATAACGAAATATAGTATACGCTGGCTATTTACTGTGCCACGGCTTATTGTTTAAAGTATCTTTCTTGATACATTACAAACTACTAGTATTAATATTTTTAGTGTTTGGTTGATTGTCTTTAACAATAGACATAAGAGACGAACATTTAAATTGTTTTTGGGCCAATAAAGTTTTAATATAATATGAATCAAGAATGATACTTATTGGATGGCCCGCATTTAATATGTTTCGTTTTATCCCTGCCTCCATTATTTCCAATTGTCCATCATAATTTTTAAAGGACAAATATTTATTTATGCTCGAGCATCTATTTATGACATAATTAATGATAAAGTATCCATCGCAGTAATACCCCGAGTGCAAAAACAGAATAACGCACGTTATTGTCATAAAATTATGATGACCCAACCCCGATATATTAAGTAATGCAAAGTAATAGTTAAGAGGACAGAGACCAGAGCTATCGGATTTTAGTAGCATCTAAAATAACACTATTTTTTTTGAAAAATGGCTAACATATTGTCTTGTGCTAGGCATTTGTTCTTAAATTGATAAATTGATAACTGATAAACACAGGGATGATTTATTTGTTAGAAGTTGGCATCATCCCCCCACGATTGTCTATTTCTATGATTTAGCGCAACATATTAATGACAAAAAAAAAAAATCCTGTTAACAATTAGCAATCTTGTTAAATAGGATTGAGTTGGTTTTAAATATGTATTATTATTAAACTATGTAATAAGAGTGATCATTGTTTATTAGGAATGGATTAGTCCGTCCAATCTCCAACAAGATTGGCCCATTAATGTTTTTTTGGTCCAGTCCTTAGTGATTTAAAAATCAACCATTTTGTTGACTAGCAAGTCATATTGCATCGGTAATTGAAATAAGGCATTTATGTAATGTAAAAGATTTTCGGGAGACCAACTTCTGATTTATACCGCACAAATATATATTACCATACTTAAGTACTCGGGCCAGGGCCTCCGGACGTTGATATCAAAAATAGTTGGCAAAAATAATAGCTAGTGAAATTAGCAAAATTTAACAAAATAGCTAATTGTAAATTTATATTTATTAAGTATAATTTTATTGTAATCATATTTTTCTTCTGCGAGTTCTTCATCTATCATCTAACATTTCAGGACGTAATCTAAAATATGCATATAATTACTCGTTTATGTAATCAGCAAATTTCTCATCTTAACACAAGACAATTGCTACGTAGCTATTTTGTTAAAAAAAAATTGCGCTATTTTAGATGCTACGAAAATCAGAATGTAACAATAAAACATCATATGTAGAGTGTCCAGGGTACCGTGGTGCATAATTCTGCTCTCGTTAAAAATAATTTTTTACATTGTTCTTATCAGAAGCATGTGATTTAAATCATTTTTAAAATCAAATTAAATATTTTTTAGAGTGAGCACCACAGTGCCCTGGACACTCTAATCATATGGGCTAATTTTCGACAATTGAGCCCTGAATATAGTCTTAAGCTCCTTATTTAACTTTTTTGATTAGTCTGACGAATTATTAGGGTAATTGTTTTGATTTAATGAGGTTATATTCTGTACGATTCTGCATAAAACTCATTAGCAAAAATAGCTAGTGAAATTAGCAAATTTTTAATCTATCATTTCAGTGAGTTCTTCGGTCATATATAAATCAGTTCAAGAGCAAAGGTAACAATCACGTGTTTAGTGCTACTGCTAGCTATTTTGCTTAAAGATGCTACGAAAATCCGAGGGCTCTGCCTACTATAAAAATTTTTGGGGTACTAGGTTCTCTCTTTTGTTTATAAACACGCAAGGTAAAGAGGGTATTATGGCACACACGTAATATCTCGTGTTCCATGCACAGGTTTTTTTTTCGATTTTTAACAGCTGCCCTGCCTTGATTAGTGCGTCGGGGTACGTCGAATATAACCCGGATTTGTATGAGAGCATCCTCCTGCGTTGAGAATACAAAGCAAATCTCCAATTATATGATATAATTGGAAATTTTGCTTTGTATTTTCAACGCAAGAAGATGCTCTCCTCATGAAAATCCGGGTTATATTCGACGTACCCCGACGCACTAATAAAGGCAGGGCAGCTGTTAAAAATCGAAAAAAACCTGTGCTTGTGTTCCAGTGATCAAATCGAATGGTGGTGAAATCATTCGATTCTGATTACTGGATCACGAGATATCATTTTATTAATTTACTCTATTATTGCAAGAAACGGGTATACTCCACGTGTTAAACTAGTCCTTCAGAACACGTCTTGTTTAACACCCCTTTTTTTTCACTGTAAGAACGCACATGGCATGTAACTGTATAATGGTAACACCCTTTTTTTTCACTATGAGAACGCACATGGCTTTACTGTGAGAAAGCGCATGGCATATAACTATTCACGGTTATTCATTCCAAATTAGTACACATCAGTGATTAAAATATGTTCAAAATCGCGAAGTTATAATAAACAAATACATACAATTTATAGATATAAATTCTTTCTTTTTTCTTTACCGTCGGTTAGTCTCATACTTCTTCATCACCCAATGTATATATATATTTTTCTTATTTTTTTTTTCCCTTCTTCAGGCTGATACTCTTTTTTTCTTTTTTATATTTTCTTTCTGTGATGACAACATGTCGCATGTTAGTAAGCTAGAGAAAGTCAACTATTGAATTCTCATGGCTGTGTGTTCATGCCAATTCACAATTTTTTTTCTATACCTTTTTTCATACTTTCTTTTCTGTGATTGGGCCAACATGTTGCATAGTGTTAAGATGGAAAAGGTCACTGTTGAATTCTTGTGATCATGTGTTCATGCCAATTCACAATTTTTTTCCAATTTTTTTTTCTTTTTAGCCTGATAGTATGTATAAAGAACATTAACTTCCCTTTTTATTTTCATCATAGATGTCAAACTTGGATAGGCACACTTTTCATTCTCTTTACTGGCTATTGAAAAAACATCAATATTTTGGAAAAGCAAAAAGAAATCATAATATGGAATCAAAATAGAATTATAGTTTATTTCTTTGTTTTTGTAGTAAATTGTTTTGAGTATCTATACTTTATTTATTATTGGTTTATTTTTTGTATTTTTTTATTTTTATTTTTTTTATATATATTGATGAGCATTGTATATATTAATTCTTTTAATAAAGCAAATGTATAACTAAATTTTATTTAATTTTAATAAAAAAAAACATAATCTACTGAAAATAATTTAAAATAACAAAATAAAATAATAAATATTGGCAAAATTAACAATTATTATTATAAAAATTAATAAGATAGAAAATACAGTATGTTAGTTGGCTTAAAAAAAACATGCATTTAGGAAGGTCTAACTAATATTTTTTATTAGTGGATCATAAATTTAAAAATATGGTCTAATATCTCATTTATACAGGTAGAACAATAAATTCAAAAAAAATAAAGACATTTCTAAAAAAAACAATTATTATTTGTAGTTTTGCTTATAAAACTACCTTTCATGTTCTAAAGTAGGATTGGAATAGAAAATTAGCAAAGAGTAATTCTACCTCAAAGTTTCACTAATACTAACCTACTCTAAATTATCATATCATCAGTTTGTTTGGATTTCAAGTTATGATAGTTATGATAACATTTTTTTCTGAATTATCAACTAAAAAAGTTAAAAAATGTTTAGAAAATATTTAAAAGGTTGCATATCATACCAAGAATTTTTGAAAAGAATATTTATCGAAAAGGCTTATTGTTCTATGTGTTACATTCTTTTGATGTTTTTATAAATAAGGGTGTTCTTAAGCATTTTAATTATCAGAACAAGTTTGAGAGTAAATTTTAATTAGTAAAAAAAAACAAATTGTATTGATTATTTTAATAAATAAAAAACATGATAAAAATTTAATATGTCAGAAAGAAAAATTTACCAATTAAAAGTGTTTATCATTCTAATTAACAAAAGAAAAAGTTATAGACGTTCTTTTTTTTCATAAAGTTGCGATTATTGGTTAAACTTTTCAATGATTAAATAATTGTTAAGTACTTCACTCTTTTATCAACATTAACGAATTATTACCTTAAACTAAAATTTCACCACAAATCAAAAAGGCATGTTTTGTGTTATGTTAAAATTAAAAAATGAAATAGAAGTTATCCAGAAATAAAATATATAAACTTTTTTTTGATAGAATTTCGAAAGAAATTTATACTCATAAAAAGATCATTATTATACAGATATTTGCAATCATAATTCTTAACATACCTTTTATAAATTTATTCTGTATAAGAGTGTGGCTACTTAGAGAAGCTGGTAAGTTGTCACTCCCAAGTGGCAGGTTTAGAGTTCAAATTCCACTGGTGACGCTTTTGAAAAATAAGACCTGTGTTCTGGTAACTGTTTCCTGTTGATCGGTTGGGTACATCACCTGTAGTCCTTGGTAACCATCTCGAATGGGAGCTTTCGGGCGAAGTTGTACCTCATGACACAGATAAATCCAAGGAACCAGGGAAACGGAAACCCATTTGTGCAAGACCCAAGTAAGGAAGTAGCAAAAATCTTTGACGGTGCTACCAAAACTGGAATATTGGACCGGAACCAAAAAACTGGACGTTGACCTCAGGGACAAGGTCTACCAACCTGGCTGCTAGATCAGGTACTGGAGGAAAAGAACCTATATTATAGAAGTAGGCAGTGTTGTCACTTGAATGTTTTTTGGACATTTTGGACATTTTTTCAAATTAAAATTACTTAAAATTTTATTAAGATAATCAATTTTAATTTTTTTACCAATGAGTCCAGCACCTAAAAAAATATATAATTATATATTTTTTTAAATTACTTTATTGATTAGTTAAATATAGGACATAGGCTTGAACGATTTTGGACAATCATGAACGTTGGACAAAAAACATAGTATAGACACATCCAAGTGACAATACTGGAAGTAGGTACAGGGGGAGAAAAACCATAATGGCACCTAATGCTGAGTAGATCAACCCTTCCGGGCCAACTAGATTGGAAGTCTGGGATGTATCGGTAAAAGACCGATAGGAAAGTGATGGTCAGTATTACCCTAAAGAGGGTGTAGTACATACCCTCTAATCTTTCTATGTCCTACACATTTCTAGATTAGGCTTTGAATACCTTCGCAATGGCCGAGGCCATCACTAGCAGTCAGGGCTAACCATTAAACTGCACAGTATCCTTGCCCTTGCAAGGTTCATTCCAATCCCGATACCTACATCAACCAGTCCTATTACCAATCCCTCCCAAACTACCAAACCAGTTAGCCCGGATGGGTCGTTCTTCCTCGGCTTTAGGTGCCTTTTTTGGTTAACTTCCCTTGGTTCCTAATTCTGTAGCATAGGACCTTTTCCTCCGGTATGTCTCTGGCAGCCAGGATGGTGCCCACTTGCCCCAGGGTATTTGTCCAGTTCTTCGATTTCAAATTCCGGTATCCGCAGTATCGTCAAAGATCTTTACTACCTCCTTACTCGGGTCTTGCCAAACGGGTTTCAATTATTCTGGTTCCTTGGATTTGGCTATGTTATGAGACACAACTTCACCTGAAAGCTCCCATTCAAGATGGTAACCAAGGACTACAAGTAATATACCCAACCGATTGTCGAATAAATGTTACCGGTACATAGGCCTATTTTTCTAAACCGTCTCCAGTGGGATTTGAACTCTAGACCTGTCGCTTGGGGGTGACAACTTAACAACTTCTCTAAGTCACCACACCTCTTTTAATAAAAAATATTTAATAATTCAATTTAATAAGTTGCGAAAAGATAATAATACAAATAGGTGTATTCAAAGCCCAATTGTAAATTGATCAGATTGCTAGATTACTTATTCTAAAATAAATATATTACCAATATCAATTAAAATTAGATTTTCGCATTTTAACTTTAAAATCTCCTAATATTAGAACCGAAATAATTTGCTTTTACAATGTTTATTAAAAACATAATGTACATTTACTTGGTACAAAAAATTTTATATTGTAAGTTCCAATTGAACTAACTGATTCGACAAGAGTAATATATATTTTTTATGAGTTGGAATATCTGCAAACCTTTAAAAAATTAAAGGAGATTAATAAATTTGAAATATTATTTGTGTTTTACATTTGATTTGTGTTTTTATAATACTTAAATAATTTATCTAAAAAAAGTAATGTTCCAATAGCTCCCCTTTCTTGTGCTTTTTTTACATGATTCCAATTATAAAAAACTCTGTCAAAGTCATCATTAAGCATCTGATGAACTTTGTATCTGTTGATTGGCTTTGTATAGTGGGATCTTGTAATTCTTCTTGAAGTAAATACTTATGACCCAAAGAACAATGAGCAGAATAAACTTTGATTTATTTTCTAATAATAATCTAATAACTTGTTTTTAATTACTACATAATAAGATAAGAACAGTTAAAAATATAATATTCATAGTTGTTTAAAACTAGATGTGGGCAAAATCGTATTTTTGCTACTATGCATGCGTATAGTATACTGCATGCATGCATGCATGCATATATATACAGCATAGTTATTGGTTCATAATATTAAAAACTGATTAGTTACAAAAAAATTTTATATTAGTTATATATAAAAAGTGAGTAATATGAATAGTTGTGGTATCCACACCGACGCAAAGTACTTACCTACAGCTGCACCTGCGGTCTTCCTGACCAGCTACACTCTAGCCCTGATGTATGCCCACCAATGGGGCAGGCTCTTCGCAAAATCAGCATTTGGTCTACTATGTGGATCAAATACAGTATTTCTACAAACTATATTCTAACTATACAAATCTAGGTGAGTCTTGACCACTCTAGTAGGTTTAGGTCGCAGATAAAGTAGTCTGAGCTCTTATTCTTGAATGTGATTTATATGTATTTGTCACTGTACAATTTGAGTTGTTCAATATGTAACTGCTTATATAAATTACCCAATAAAGACATGAGCAAGGCCTCACCTAAAAAAAAAAAAAAAAAAAAAAAAAATGAATAGTTGTGGTATATGGTTTAGTAAAGTAGTAGTGTGTATCAGTATAAAGTTAAATTAGCAAACACGTGTGTATAATTAATGAGATCACAACTGCATATAAAATAATAACATATCATATATAGTATGAAATGTATATCAGATATAGAATTTATACAAAAGAAAATTACCTGTAGACTTTGAGTCTTTAAACTTACAATATCGGGACCAATTCTAAAGAATTTTATATTTCAAGCTTATAATGTCATAAATTAAAAACTGAAGCTTAATATTGTCTTTAAATAACAAAGGTAACAAAGCAATAATCGTAACAGTGTTTTTTTATTTTTTTATTTTTTTTTTAAAAAAAAAAATGGCTAGATTATCTATCAATCAAAATAATGATACCTTTAAATGAAATTTAATTCTGCCAAGAATTTAAAATATAGATTAATTGCTTTTTCAAAAAAAATTTTTTTAAAAAAAATTATCCTTTTAATAAAAGCTTTGTTATTAATAAAAAGGAAAATTTTTTTCAATGAAAATATTTTATTAACTAAAAGTTTTAAGACTGATTTTTTTTTCTCAAAAAACTTTTGTATAACATATTATAAGCAAAAGCTTCTAAGCTGTCACTATAGATATTTGATGAAACCTATTTACAAAAATAACAAATGATAATACCTAAGCCCAAAGGATGAAAGATAAAGCCTCTTAATGAAAAGTCGAAGCTCTAATAAAATGTTAAAACTCTGATAAAATATTGAAGCTTTGGCAAAACCTCAATAAAATATACAAAGCTATTTCAAAGAAAGTATCAGTTTCATAATTTCAAGCCATTTGATTTAAATTAAAGTAAATAATGATAAATAATAAATTTCTTTTTTTTTTTTTTGGTTTAATGGCTGTCTATTTTGGCCAACAGTTTTATTGAATATTTGTAATATTTGTTATATGAATGAGTTTACAACTAGCTATACATGCACTTTTGGTGCCTAATTTAAGTAGTCCATCCAAAGGTTCTACACTAGCTGTTATACCTGCAAACCAACTACAGAACCTGCCTATTTAAACTCTCTGGCTCATGCTTCTTCTATTACTATCTTACCTATAAGCCAATATATATTACTGTTCTTTCTTTTTTTTTAAATGTACAAGTTTATATACTAGTATGTATGGTTATACATTATAGTTATGAATTTGGCATACACTGGCTTAGAGATCACAGGACTGATACTTTTTTGTAAGAGGCTAAGTTAAAAATGCGATTTTCAATTTTAATCAAACTTTTTTTTGCTTATTTTTCTATTATTGACTATACGATGCCAAGCACAATACTTAGGAGGTTTACTAGTTGTTACAACCTTCAGTATTATTGATTTTGTCAACTTCTAGTTTTGTTACATTTCAATAAAATATCTAAGTTTGCTTAGCACTATAGCTACGTTAAAATATTTAGGACAAGCAATTAGAATATTTGATTTTAGTTGTCCAAAAGCTATTTTTTTTTAAAAAAATAAAATTAGTTTGAAAAACGCTCGTTAACATTATATAAGCTTATATAATATAAAAAATATATATATTTAATAAATGTATGAACGTATATAATTTTGTAAAGAGCTTGATTTTTATTAAAACCATACATAAATACAATTCTGAAAAAAACAGTATAGTACGAAAGTACAATCCCGGTAGTATAGTACAATCCTGTAAAAATCTCAATTTTTGTCAAATATTTTTTGTTACTGACCTATACATTTTGATATATTTTTATTATAACGATAAATAAATTTTTGTAGAATTAGACCCTAGGTCGGATAGCGCAGTGGTTAGTGCTCCGGGATCATATTTGCAAGGTTGCCGGTTTGAGTCTAGTGGATAACAAAAACCGTGTTGGGATCACGAATAGCAAGGATCTATGATGAGGCATCAAACATCTCCCCCATTTACGGACATGGTACTACAATGACAATAAGTTATATGACATAGCCACAGGGTCATAACTGGTCATGCGGTATCCAGAAAAAAAAAAATCTGACAAGAAACGTCGTAAACATAAGAACCATCCACTATAAAAAAAGGAATAAGACAAACAAGAATAAAACAAGGGTACTGACCGAATCAGGAGTAAGAACCCAGGAACCTAACACTATACTGACCAAAAATGGAAGTGGTTCTCAGGGCAGACAAAAAACGGCTGACCAAGATAGCGATCCGGTAGAATATGTAGTTCCTTAAAGCTGTCTAGAATTCTAATAGATATGGAGCACCAGACGTGGTAGACTTGCTGGAATCAGCCGGGAAAAAACAGACAATTAGAGGGAGGTATAGATTAGAAAACCCTGCTATATATGTAATGACCTTTGAAATAATGAGTTAATAAAAAGAGTGCCAAACGCACCCTTGGGTATACTACCAAGAAAATTTCAAAAAAAAAATTTTTGTAAAATTCGTAAAACCTATATTAAATTACATACAACTATACCAACTATACTTTTTTATATATATATTATGAGTATAGTATGCTAGTTTTTATACGTATACTCAAATACGATTTTTGTAGCATATACCACTACTTCATACAATAATACACCACAACTATTTATAATACTGATAAAGAATCCTTAATTTAACTTTTTAAAACTCATTTATACTTGTTTAATATAAACTCTAAAACTAATCTTTAACTTTAATATATTGAGTTAGAATAAATTCCGTATTTTTGATTTTTGTTTTATAACATAAAGCAGGTTTCACACTTGCATGATGATTAAAAACTTGCTTGTAAGCTCGATTTCGACTTCTACAAAGCTTCATTTTATATAAAATTTATATGATTGAAAAACTTGTATTCAGTGATGAACTGATAGTATTATTATTTTTATTATTATTATTTTTTTTTTGTATGGGCATTTGGGTATATAGATTGTTAAACCATGCGCATGTATAATGCATGCATGCTTCCATGCACATAGTGTCCACCTCTATTTAAAACATGTTTATAATAAAAATTTAAATACCAATGCCTTATCAAATATATATTTATGAAGTTGGCACTTTTTTTTTTTTTTTTAAAAAAAGTGAGGTCTATCCTTAGTTTCTTTATTAAATTCAAAATATATATACAACATTTACATGTATGATTTACATTTTTCTTTTTCTGAAACTAAGGCTCAGGCTGACTATAGCCGTACTTGCAACCTATACTTTCTCAAGTAAGGTTAATCCATCTCACTCGATACGTTTATGTTTTCAATGTATGTTGGTGATGTATTATATTTAATAAACCTTTTTTTCCATATTTTTAATCTTTTGTTCGCTTTCTGTATTATTTTCTTTTCTTTGTTGTTTGTAAAGTTGTTAAGCACTGGATTGTTTTCTTCGATTGCTTGTATTACTTTATCTGATACTTTAGCTGTTTTTATGCATCTTCTTTTCCATATTTGTTTGTGTAGAGTCTTGTTTAGTTTATGTAGGACATGGAGCAGAAGTTTTGTTGTTCTTTATATTTCCCTTTGAACGTGTTTATTTCTTTTTCGATTTCTTTCGTTACGATTCCGGCCCATAGTTGAATTTCATTGTTGTTTCTATCTTTCTTTTTTAATAATATTTTTATTAGTTCGTTTACATTTGTAATGGAATAGTTATTTGCTTTGGTTAGTATTTTTGTTACTGTGTTATAAATTAGTTGGTCTTTTGTTATATCATTATTCTCATACTCAGTCCAGTGATCATTCGTCTTTGCGTGTTTGTTACACCTTCAGCAAATGTTTAATTTGTATTTCTTCATGTCTCTCTTGTAGAGGTTTTCCATAATTGGAAGTTCATTAAGAAATAATTTGATTTTGAAGGATTTGTTGTTCGATTCAGTAGGGTTTGTGCTTTTTTATAGTGGTTTACTATCAAAATTTAGGTAATTTTGAAATAAAGTCCAACTGATCTTTTTCTACTCCCGTTCCATTTTGTCATTCTTTTTTGTGACTGCCACATTGCGATGTTCTTTGCATTCTGAATATGTCTTATGAATCTGTGAGGGATTCCAGGACACTGTTCTCCATTCCATCTCATTATGTATATGTCATATCTTATGTTGTCATACTGTATGTCAAATTTTTTATGGTTATTACGATATTTCTCCATGTTGTCAATTTGTTTTTTTGTAATTTATTGACTATTTTACATCTTTTTTCCTGCTATTGTATATAGTGTTGCCTAGCTAACCCAATGCTTTACTTTATTGAGACCGCCTATACTGTCTTGAGCTTTCTTCGTCCTCTGCTCTTCGATTTTCTTGCCATTCATTGATTTATGTTTATTTTTACGTAACGATTGTTTGGAATGGTTAGAATTATGCAAGATATTGCACTTAGGATTTGTTTTTCTTTAGATGGCTATGTTTTCATTTTTTGAAAAAAGTATATTTTTTCGTTTTCGAATTTCCATGTTGCTGTTGTGTCGATTGGTTATTACTTCCATATTGACTATGTATTCTTTCTGTTTTAGTTTGTCCACTTTTCCTTTTATCTCCCACAGTTTTGTTCTTATTTCTTCTTTTTTTATCGCATTGTGTATTAACTTTTGTTGTTTTCCGTTTTTTGAATTATAATTAATCTGTGTGATTGGATTATTTTAGGCCTTCTTTTTTTTTTTAGCAGGTTCTTCAGTATTTCTATGTTTGCTCTTACTCCCATCTTGCTATCGATTTGTATTCCGTATAGGTCTGTTGTTTTTTCCACTTTTATCATGCATTTCATTTTTTTTGGTACGTTATTCCTGCTGCATCCCGGGCATCTCATTATTTTGTTGTTTAATGTTTCGTAATTCCAATATTGGAGTGTTATTGTCTGTGTCCCTATGCTTGATATTCTACCTATCTGCCCATTTGTTATCATGCACCATGTATTTTCTTTTATTTCTGCCTTATATACCATCGCTCTATTTAAATCCGGACCCTATTTGTAGTTTATATAAAAGATAACTTTATCATATTTTAGAGAAATTATAGAAATTATAATTTTATCATTTGATATTTAATGAAAATTTTATTTATATTTTTTTTATTTTTTTTTTTTTTAAGGTGAGGTCGTGCCTCGAAGACTTTATTATTAAGTATATGTTTGTATATATTATGTGATGCAATATTATACTATATTAAGTACAAGAGACTCAGACATTCTTGACTATCTGTGACCTAAACCTACCAGAGCTTTCCATACCCCATTTTCTGTATAACCTAGATTTTTGGACTACTCCCTATTTTGTTATTCCGCTATTTACTATATTCCCCGCTTCTCTCATATTGCTGATTCTATACTTCCAAGTAGGTGCAAGGGCCTTGCCCAGACGATCGTAACCTCACGGTTACTTCCTAAACCTTGGTGTCCTGAGATTACCCATGCGCTGGTGGGGCACAAGCTAAGCTTTGCCCACTACTCTCAGTAATCTTATCATATATTACTGCAGATATGCTATCTGGATTGGTTAGCAGATACTTCCCCTAAAGGTAGGTGAGCACCGGCTGTGTTGCGTAACTGGCCCGAGTGAGAACCACCCCTATTCTCAGCAAGCTAGCTCTCACTCCTCCTATGTGACACAGCTACTTCCAACTGGATTTCGTAATACATTTCTGTACTACTTCCAACTTCTTGTAGAGTGGTTGGTGTTCTACTGTTGGTTGGGCCAGGGAGCTTTATTTCGTACATTGTACTTCCCATCGGGTGGTTCGTCATTTTGTTCGTATTTCCAATTTGCAGATCTACCTCTATAGTAGTAGTTTCCTTCCAATTTAGGTTTGGTACCGGTGCCAAAGGTGTTCCTTATCCAGTTTAGACAAATTCTTTACCACAGATCCCTTTGTGTTCACCACTTTTCTTACCACTCAGGTTTGTGTTACAGTTGTATTACCCTCCCAATCAAGATCCCAAGACCGCCTTAGGGTTGTTGGTGCTACCTTGCTCTTGCCCGCCAAGGAATTACTTGCACAACCTTTGTGTAACTAAATCGTCATCTATGGTGCCAACCCTCCACAATGGATCTCCTTCCGGAAATTTCTAAAACCAGATTTGTACTTCACATGGACTTTCACAGGGTCTTGCATCCGAATTTTTTCTAGAAACCACTTCTAGTAGGATTCGAACTAAAGACCTTGGCTGTGAGGGTTGAGCATCTAGACCACTAGACTATAGGGCCCCAACCCATAAAATTTTATTTATTTTATTTAACATAGTAATAAATACTTATTATAATTTTTTGTCTTATATTAAATTGATTTGGTCTATTTCTAATATTGAGATGTTACAGTACAAAACAGCATAAACCAACACCTCTGTGCCAAATTTTAAAATAAATACTCAATTCGGATTGGCTAGTATAATGTAGTCAATTGTGATTGGTCAAAAATTACTATGAGTTTCTTTTTTTTATATATTAAACGCCAAATTTTCAATTTCATAGTAAACTTTAAATTGATATAACCATTTAAAAAATTTTTTTAAAAAATTTTTTATTTTTAAGTTATCAATTTTTGTAAAATATATATAAAAAAGTGTTGGTTTATAGTGTCCCACACTGTATGTATTACCGGTATAAAATTTGAAATTTTAGTTCTCGTACATATTAATATGATTTATTATATCATTTGTTACAAATTTTTTTTTGCCAATCCAATATGGAGTGCTCCGTATTAAAAGGGCCCATTTTTACATTTATCTCATTTTGAGATAATTGAGTTTAACACTAGTTTAACTATTTGTTTTGATTTTCAAACTAATTCGGGATTAATTAAATTTCACGGTTTTGATTGGTTAAAGACAGCATGTGACTATCAGATAATCTTGTGACATGCTGGCTCTATGCAGTCTCATGTAATTTTTCTTTTTAAATTATTTTGATTTTTTATAATGCAAATCGACTTTCATTAATAATTGAAAATATCAATCATATCAAAATTTATATGAATTTAATAAAAACTCATTTTTCAAAAAATTGTAAAAATGGGCCCTTTTAATATAGAGCACTTCAAATAGTTATACTTAGTATCAACCAATTATATTATGCTAGCAGAATCTAAAATAATTTATATAAACTTATATTTGAGGATCATAGTAAATTTTTTTTTGGTTAGCACTTTTATATTAGTAAATATAAGCTATATTTTAAATATTAGATAAGACTTTTACTTTTTTTTGAAATGTATCATCATCTAAAAAAAAAAAAAACCAGAGTTATATCTTCTAAAAAAAAAAAAATAAAAAAATAAAAAATTTATTAAGCTCATTTGATATATAAACTGCTATATATCATAAATATATTATAAAATGTAAAAAAAAACAAAAAAAAAACTTTCCCTGTTTTACACTATTTTTTCAATTTTTGCATTTTTCTAATTTTTGTATTTTTCTAATTTTTGTATTTATTATCTGCTGGATTACTATTATCTGATCCAAGTCATGGCCCAGATTTTTCATTAGCACATTTCAAATATAAGATTTATAAAAATTATACCATTAAATATGTATCAGAACAACTCTTTCTGCTAATCACCTGTACACAAAATTTTCTAGCTTAATTATTTCAAAAATCCTTTTTAATTTTATAATTTATTAAGTTAATCTAGTTCTTACCCTTAAACAAACTTGCTCCACCTTCAAAAATATATATAATAATCAAATTTCATTGCAAAAATCCTCAAACTTATTAAGTAAAAGGCCTTTGGCCTAAAATTGTATTTTCTTCAAAATACATCCAAAACGGCCTTTTTAATCTATTTTGCAAACTAAGAATAAGTTAAAAAGCATACTTTTCTTATCGTAACAAGCTGTACTTCAAGTTTGTAGCCCTAAAACTGACTGAGATATACCCAAAAAACCTTTAATCTTTCTATATTTTTTTTTCTTTTTTTTCTTTTTTTTTTTAACTCTGCTACAAAAATCACTTTAGACGTTTTTTGTGTAACATAAACTATAAAACTATGCTATCCACATTTTTAATAACCTGAAACTCATTAGTTCTTTAGTTAATTAAACAATTATTAATTAATTTTACACAAATCAAATATTTACTTTATTGTAACCTTTTAATTTATACAAAGCAACATTACCTAAACTATACAACTTGGCACGGAAAAAGCTACCGACATAGCAGCACATGACTTATCGACACAGTAGTGGCCCGAGTTAGGGTTAGGTTAGGGTTAGTTAGCAGGTATTTTAGGTAATGCAGTAGTAATGCTAGTCATTGCTATGTCGATAAATCATGTGTGTGCTGTGTCGGTAGTTGTTCTCTTTGGCACACCTTGTGTAGCACATGATTTGTATAACACGTGACTTGTATATCATGTGCCCTAAACAGCATGTGACTTGTATAACATATACTCGCTTAGTTGGTATTACATTACACGAAACAAATTATACCTTTTTGTAAAGCTCTCAACGACCTCTATTTTATTATCCTATTTATTAAATCTATCTAATACTCTCTTAAATAATCCTATATAAATATATACTGCCTTAATATCCAAAATGCCTATACCTGTAAGCGCTAGCCCAGATACTATTGACCTTGATGCATTTTATGCACAATACCCTAGTAGATTTGGTATTTTTGTCTATGAAGATAACCCTGATAGCCAAACCTACTTCTCCTAATACTAAACCAACCCGATGTTTTGCAACTATTTTACGTGACCCTAATGTCAAAGCCATTCACTTTATTCCTGCTCTCACTATATCTACTATTTAAACTTGTTTCTGTAGTAAATTCTATACTCATTTCATCACTAAAGATATTAATAATAAATATACAACTAATGAACACCTTGTTGCAAACTCTACTAAAAAACAAACCAATAAACTTGTTACTAGACTTTCTAAAACCACAGATACCATTCCTTCTTCACCAATTCAAGAACATATCCCTTGTACACATAAATGCTACAAGTGTAAAGAACCTGTTTAATGCACAAAATCAATTAAAGAAAATCGCCATTTTTTTAACAACAATGCTATATTTTATTCAAACAATGTTTATCACAAAAAATGCTTATCTGATCTCTCACAAACTATTTAACCTCTCACTACAATTAAAGACAATCAGCCTACTACCTCTAAATCTGCTAAACAACAACAACAAACTTCACGGCAACAACTAAACCAACAAAAAATCCAACAACAACCCCAACAACAAATGCTACAGCAGCAATTACAACAACAGCAAAGTTAACAAAGCCAACAATTAACTACAATACCTACAATGATGGAAATAGATACTGATACTTCTAAATCCTTGAATAAATCTAGCTCTCAATTTACAGACCATTCTACTACAAACAGTCCAATAAATACTAAGCTACCAGAAATGCCACAACACCAACAAGCTGTAGACAATTTAACTTCCAATTCCAAATCTATGCAACCCTCCTATGCATCTATTTTACAATCCAGTAATGATATCTCTATTTCTAATTAATCCAAAACACACCTTAAACTTAATCCTATATTTGACTAGATCGCCAACTTCCCAATATCTAAGGAGATGCAACCTAATAACAAGCTACAAACACCTTTTTCTTTTCAATTATTTGAATTTCTAAAAACCCATCTGTATAATTTCTATCCTGGAAGTATGATTAAACCTGAGACTAAAAATAACAAACCTCTCAAAGCCAGTTTTCATTATATTATTTGTCTTATGGCAGGTAACCGACCTGACTTCTTAACAAACTATATTCGCCAAACTAACCCCAACATTAACAAAGAAGCTACTATCCCATTCAATATTCTTGAAACTACTTTTAAAAAAATCTTTCACAAATTCACAACTATTTTCTTTACACAATTTAATTATGCAGAGATTTTTGCATCTTCTATTACTATTCCTTCTTACAAACCTGAAAACTGTTTACAATTTTGTTTAAACCTAGCTCGCTTACATTTATTTCTCTCTAACAAATATCAAGCTATTAACTACAACAAATTTGCAGAAGACCTCAATCTTAGTCCTACAGAATTTAAACTTTTTTCTAGTACAGTTACTACAAACTTAAACGAAAGATATTTTACTATTAAATCTGATAAAAATTTCAATATTTAACTTTTATTTAATATACCTCAATTACTTTTCCTTCAAAATTTTTCTGTTCCTTCCCTTCAAAACTTTCTAGACCATTTTGACAAATGGTTTGAAGAATTCTTTCCAATCTATAACCGACAATTCTCTGAACTACTTGAAAAAGAACAAATACGCAACTCTCTAAAACATCAGATTCGTCGACACTTTATTCGTCAATTAAAAAAACTCCTACCACTTCATATAAACCTACAATGCCTTTACAATTTTAAAGAAAGACGAGATGAGTGCTATCGGCACCTTAATTTCCACTTACTTACATGCAAACACTCAGACTGCTCTTATATTACAAATCACAAACATGACACTAGCAAGCTATTTCAAGATCTACTAAAACAATCATTTGAAACATACCCCAAAGAAAACAAAAATTTTGAAGAACTCCAAGTAGATTCAACAATATTTCATATTGATGCTAAATATGAAGCTACTTTCAAAAAACCTATACCTACCAAACTTCTTAATAAACTTGCCAATGAAGCTGAAGAAGAATTCTGCAAAAACAACTCTACCTCCATATCTACTGGCCGCCGCAACCTTTTCTTTTACAAATACCTTACAGCCTACCAAAATATAGCTGCCCAAAATCACAATATCTTGCACTCAACTAAAGAGCAGGCAATTTCAACTATTACACACAACCTCGTAAACACAGACTTTTTAACTAGAATTATTACATATTTTGATCTTTTTAAAGATAATCAAAAGCCTTCTTTTACACAAATCATTAAACATTACAAAAATTCTGCTTATTCCTCTGCAGAAAATATTCTTAATACAAAGTTCAATATTAATTTCCAAACCCCCTCTAATATTGAGGACTCTCTCTTTATAAATAGTTTACAATCTAAACCTCAAACAACTCCAACCAATAACTCTTTTATCTTTGAAAACACTTCTTCAACAATTCATATCGATAATTCTCCTTCTATAAAAGAATTTCTCTCTTTTCAATAAACTGTTCTGTAGATAACATTGATGCAGCTGCCGCCTCCAAAATAATGATGTCCTTTACTAATTGTAGACCATTTTTGGAGGAGAATGATATAAGTAGGCAGGCAGAAAAGCCTATTTATGTGGAGGACCAAGATAACAACGATCAGACCCAACAAACAGGGCAGACTATGGTATCCTGCACAGCTGTAAGAACTGAGTATAAAACGGCGAGCGCATCTACAAAACATAAACATACCTCAGATACCAATTCATCCTATCCTTCTGAGATACAAACTCTACAAAACCTAAGCCAAAACATCTCTACTACATGCTACAATAGATTTCTTCATTATTACAAACTACCAATCTTACCATCATCTCAAACAATTGGATCCTTTTTATGACATATACATGATAACTACTCTAAGTACTATTCTCAACAATACATCAAAATATCTATTTATACAAACAAAACAACAGATTACAAAGAAGCACATATATATTTACCTGATGATCCTATACCTCTACCTAAGCACTCTCTTTTATCCTTTGAGGGTTTGCTATACTTTGACAAGATTTCACTCAAATCTTTACCTTCTAATCCTACAATTTTACCTCAACCCACTAATCCCCTGCTAACTCTAAACATAGCTACCCACAATGTTCAAGGATATAACAATCCAGAGAAAAAACTTTTATGAGAAGAATACTGTTCCAAAAACAACCTACATATCATTAGTATTACTGAAACAAAAATAGCTAACCTTCCATCTAATCGATTTCTTAACACTTCTCAATTCTCATACTTTTGGTCCAACTCTTTTGAATCCAAAGAAGGAACTGGTATTATGATAAACAATACTCTTCAACCTCATGTTTATAATATTTTAAACCACTCAGGAGGGCTATTGCCATAGACATATTTTTTAAACATGACTTCAAATTCAGAATTATTTCTGTTTACTTATTATTTACAAACTCTATCACCAGAAACAAAACACAAAACAAGGTTATACAATAGTTACAACAAGCACTTCAGCACCAACTATACCCTATAATTTTAGGAGACTTCAATGCCTCAATGCTTACTTCATTACCCTCTTTATCAAAATACCTACTTCTTAACCATCTTAATAGATCCAATATGTACGGCCTTGCTTCATATACCAATACATTAGATCATACATGGAGTAGCAATAAATACAGTAGCCGAATTGACTATATCTGGGCAGCCCAACCAATAATTCCATATCTTACAACCTTCTACCTCAATGATCCTTCATCATCTACTCATAGTAATCACCAAATACTTATAAGCCAATGGTCCTTTCCAACTTGCCAACAACCCAAACATAAACATCGTAATAAATGCCGCACTTTTAACTATAAGGCCATGACAACAGAAAATTGGAAAGACTTTACAAACCAAATTAACCATTATATTCAATATCACCATATCTCACTTAATATTACAACAACTGAATTTCTTGAAAAAACATGGCACAAGATACAGATCAGTATAATTACCGCTGCTCTTTCCCACATTCCTAATTACAAATATACTATTCGCAACTTTACTCACATTTTTACTCCAAAAGCTACCAATTTACACAAAGATTTTAAAAACATTAGCAAAATTATTTATCATACCAAAACAGCCCTTAAAAATAATATACCTATATCACAACCTACATATGATCTTATTGATTACATTAATATTAAACATAACTTTCAAATCCCTCTACCCCCTCATCATCCAGACGAACTTTCAAACTGGCTCAACTCTACCAAACCCTTCCTTAAAACTATATATCATGCACGAAATCTTGAAAACTCTCAACATTTATGCAACCATATTAGTCAAGCTATTCAAACAAGACAAGAAAATTTGCTAACTCAATCTACTAAAATGATTAATAGTATTCTTAATAGATACAAAGACCCTGTACATTTTTACAATATTACTACTACTAATTAAGTTATCACAGACCCTACACTCATTAAACAGCACATTTCATATTACTTTGAACAATGGACACATCACTAGCCATATAAGGGAGCTTCCAGAAATTACGTAATTTTTTGTTACTAATAAATTTCAAAATTTTACCACACCTACCCACACCTGATACCCTATTAGCCAATCAAATTTTATATTTTTTTAAAAATTATTTATATGTTCAGTTTTTTGAATTGATAATAACTTTTGATCCACTGGTCCATTTTGTATGATTTAACCACCAAAATGCTTGTCTCAACGAGATGATTCTAACAAGCCCAAAATCGTTAAAATATAATCACAGGATCCCAAGATTGTTCATCTTTTGTGTAATTTTAATAGTGATTTTTTAGAATCACTAAGTAAATTTCTTTAACATTGAATAACTTTTGATCCACTGGCCTGTTTTGGATGATTTAACTACCAAAATGTTCGTCTCGGTGAGACGATTCTAACAAGCCCAAAATTGCTAAATTTTAATCACAGGATCACAAGATCGATAAAGATTTGTATTGTTAATAACAATACAAATCTTTATCGATCTTGGGATCCTGTGATCGGAATTTAGCGATTTTGGGCTTGTTAGAATCGTCTCACCGAGACGAACATTTTGGTAGTTAAATCATTCAAAACGGGCCAGTGGATCAAAAGTTATTCAATGTTAAAGAAATTTACTTAGTGATTCTAAAAAATCACTATTAAAATTACACAAAAGTTGAACGATCTTGGGATCCTGTAATTAGATTTTAATGATTATGGGCTTGTTAGAATCGTCTTATCGAGAAGAGCATTTTGGTAGTTAAATCATCTAAATTGACCCAGTAGATCAAAAGTTATCAATAATTTTATAATTTTATACTTTTGGCCAGAATTATAAATTTTGACCAGAATTATAACCTGATATTTTGGCAACCCTACCCACCCACCCAAAAATTACGTAATTTCTGGAAGCTCCCTAACCAAACCATTTTTGACCAATATTGGTCACAAGAATATGGGCCCTCAAAAGTAGAAACCAAGGAATTTGACTATTTTTTGAAAATTGACCTGTTTGATAGATTAAATGTAAAATTTTAGGCCCAATCTTTTTTACTTAATAATGAAAGACTGATCACTTAATAAATTTTTGCGATACAATGGTTAAAAGCTTTTGACGCTATAATCTAAAAATAGATTTACCGAGATTTACCGTAGTAATACAGAATCTACAAATCTAATAATCCTGTTTAAACAGGTTTGTTAATCATTAATAACCTAATTTTAGATTGTTTTGATTTTGTATAACAAAATAGTTTTTGCCGATTTTCTCAAAACCCGTGATCAGCCAAATTCCTTGGTTTCTACTTTTGAGGGCCCATATACTCCAATTTCAACAATCAACCCATCCTGGTATAATTCTATCCTACAACCTATCACACTAGAAGAAGTTCAAAACACAATCAGTCAACTTCCTAACAACAAAGCATGTGGTCCTTTGGGAATTAGCTATGAAATGTTGAAACATATAGGACCAAATATGCTCCAGGCAATAACATTACTACTTAACCGATGTATCCAATCACAAAATATTTCCAAACAGTGGAAGGACAGCAAAATATACCCAATTTCCAAAAAGCCCCAATTTGATGGTAACCTCAACAATACCGACCAATTAGCCTTATAGAACATACCAAAAAACTCTATACAAAAATCTTAACTAATCGTTTAAACCAAACCTTATCTAAACACTCTATTCTCAACCACACAACTATATTGCACTTTCTGGTAACAGTACCAATACTCCTATACATATACTCAACAACTTTATTGAACACGCATATTATAACAAACAACAGCTTTGGCTCCTATCCTAGGATATGAGCAAGGCATATGATTCTGTTAATATAAATCTCCTTAAACTATCTTTTAGGCACCTCCAATTTCCTAACCAGCTCATTAATATTCTTACTAATCTTTTACTCTTCCGATCCAACCAAGTTATAACCAACCTGAGACTATCTCTACATTATCTAGTACAAGATGGAATTGATCAAGGAAAAACAATAACACCACTTTTATGGAGAATATATTATGACCCCCTTATTAATAAAATCAAAACCAAATTTACTGGCTATACAATATCTTCTACATATACTTCTTCTATTCATCCAATACAAAGTCAAACTATACAAACATCAACTTTAGTTCTCGCATACATGGATGATACACTTTGGATTGCTCCTTCTTCTAATCAGTTACAACAAATACTTAATACTGCAACTACATTTTACTCTATGGCACATATTCAAGTTAACCTTTGCAAATCTATCCTCCTATCTAACACTAAGTCCCAATTTTCTCTTCAATTTCTTAATTCTCAAATTCCAATCCAATCCTTACACACACCTTTCAAATTCTTAGGATGCTTGTTTACAGCTACTGCTAAATATTCTATACAAGCTAAACATATTACTCAAGAAATATTTCAACTTTTATAAATATTATGTCCTAAAAAGATTACAGACAAGCAAGTTCATCACCAAAATTTGTACAGGGATTACTATCGATTTTTATCATTATTGGATAGTAATCGATTTAAATCCCCCCTGACGAGGACTATCGATTAAGATAGTAATCGATAAGAATTGGTAATAATCGATAGATATCAGATTAAAAATCAGGAATAACAATACTATTATACTGTATACTTATTTTTAACCGTTTTACAGATTTTCGCATGTTTTCGCATATTTTCACAAGGTTTCGCAATTTAATATAAAATTTTATATTTTTTATTTATTATTATTATTAAACATTATATTTAATTAAAATTATATTTTAATCAATATTATATATTTTATTATATATTATTATATATTTTTTACGAAAAAATGAAAAAAAATGACAAAAAAAATAAAAACAAAAAAAACTAAACCCAAAAAAATAATGAAAAAACAAAACGAAAAAAATAGTAATATTTCGAACCCTTTCGCACTTCATCGCATAATGCTAGCTCTATATACTTATTTTTCTCACCCTGCAGTTAGCTATTATTTCTTTTCTTCTTTGTTTTAACTATAATATTCGCTTATATTTGCTAATAT
>QKWP01000305.1:111823-129244 GCA_003550325.1 Gigaspora rosea | reverse complement strand
GTAAGAACAGGACAATCTATAAAATTTTATATAATAACAATAAGCAAATTTACTATAACATTTCGAATGTTGGAATCCAGTTTGCCTACAATATAAAGTATTAATATTTTAAATATAATATAAAATTAAATTATATAGGCATAAAAATATGGTATTTGTCTTTCTTTTTATTAAAAGTCCAGTAGAATTTTCTAAAAATAAAAGGTACTTTACTAAGAGCTGAAATTTTGAATTTTAAAAAACCCCGTCTTTTTACTATATAATTTTGGAAAATTGGATTCCATATTACTATTAAAACTATATAAATACTTATCCCTGACTTTTGTCCTGTTCTTATGTGAATTGCTAATTAAAAAATCCCCCCGTTTTGATTAATTTTTATCTAATTTTTACATTTTTCTGATTTTTGCATTTTTCAATTTAATATTTATTATGCCCTAGATTTTCATTAGCATATTTCAAATATAATATTTATAAAAATTACCCTATTAGCATTCTTTTAAATTTAGTTATTTTCAAATATAACCTTTTTCTCCAATACCTACTCTTCAAATATAACCTACTTTAAAAAACAGGCCTCCATTAGCTATTTTTTGTATTTTTCAGGGGTTTTGCTTTTTTTTCATGTTTTGCTTCATGATGCTGCTCTCTTTAATTTGATAAAAAAAACTTAGTTATTGTATTCTGTGATTTGATTGGCTGACAGGTTGGTGGGTTAATTATTAGTAACAGGTCAAAGATTGGATGTTTGCCGCATCCTTCATATGATCGATTTTGATTGGTCGATCACAGGGATGCACAACCATGCAGGTGCATGAAAAATTTAAACCCTAAAAATTTTATCCAATTTGAATAAATATTGTTATAGAACGATAGTTATTATTTTATTATTTTATTATTTTATTTTATTTTATTTTTTTTTTAATTAACTAGATGGTCCGGTTATGTTTATTATAAAAACTATAGTTACATATGCAAATGCTATTACTATGGTTTGATCTACTGATCTAAAACTAAAACTATAACTCAGCCAGTTACCATAAGCACTTAACCGCAACCTGCCAAGGATAGATAAAATCTTACAATATTCATTGTACCTAATGGCCTTAAGATACAGTTCACTGACAGAAATCTATTAGCTCGTCCATCCCACCTAATTTTTTTCAAACTTCTTTCATCTAGATCCTGGCAGAAAAGTTAAACAACTAATATATGCAACTAACAAGAAAGATAAAAAAAACAAAGTATAAGAAGGGGGTATAAGGGGAAAGTGAAAAAAGGGGAGATAAAAATTAGGGAAATCCATATATCCTAAATGAAAAGGCTAAAATAAATGGACAAAATGAAAAAAGTGAAAGAAAAAAAAAGTGGTCGGACATACATATAATATGAAAAAAAAGAAAAGAAAACTATGTAAAAATTCCTCTAGCAGTTTTTTCGAAAAACCTCATGTGTTATTCATTGTTTGTTTTGTTTCCAAAACATACTCGTAACCTTGAATCCGAAATAGTTAGGTGCTTTCCTAATTGGGACGGAGTAAACACTGACGATTTTTTGGAGGAGGTACACTGAAATGCCCACTTTTTGGAATTTTTTGGGGAGCCATTGACACCAAAGAAAATTCTCCAAACCCGAAGAGAAAGTAAGAGTTATGCTATACTGAATAATATATCTAACCAGGCCTTTGCTTCTATATTTATATCCACAGGGCTTGACAAAACTCCAGAGTTGCTCTACTACTTTTTCGCTCGATAGTACCAAAGCCCGCCAAGGTGACTCGCTTAAAAGTCTGCATGTCTTTTTCATCTCTATTTCATAGAGCAGAACATCCAGTGAATGGTCTTTGTACCCAACAGCAGCTTTGGTGAAGTTTTGTTGTGTTAAATGTGTTAACTGTATAGTTTTTCGTAGTTTGATTTTTGTTAAAGGTTTGGTACGAGGGATCATCGGAAAGAGTTGTTTATTATTATTTTATTTTATTGTTTATTATTATTTTGTATTATTATATTATTATCTTGAGAAGTTAGATATTTAGAATAGTCATTCCATTTATAACGCTTATACCGCTTATAACGATTATATCGCTTATAATGCTTATATCGCTTATAACGCTTATACCGCTTATAACAATTATACCGCTTATGACAATTATACCGCTTATAACGATTATACCGCTTATAACGCTTATACTGCTTATGACACTTATAACGCTTATACCATTTATAATGCTTATACCACTTATGTTGCTCTTGTAGATTATAGTGTTTATTATTGTAAATCAACGCTTATAACGCTTATTCTAAAATGTATTTAAAGACACAGAATTTCCTTTAGTCAAACCAGACCAAGACACCCCACTTCTCGTTATATTTATTATACATCTTGTACTGGGATTTTTTAGGAACAGAAACCTAAGGATAGCCCTATCTTAGATTATTAATAAAGAAACTATTTATCTTAATAACACCAAGTTTATTATCAAGTAATAGTAAAATCAATAATTTCTCATTGAATACCATACCGAACTGCCCTTAGAGAAGAGTATAATTTCTTACAAACTAAGGAATTATACCTACCTCTTGGACACCGCTATAAACTGATAAAGAATCCCTGTAGCCGTGTCGTTGTTATAGTAAGGAGTAAAAGAAGGCCTCCCTACTGTAACAATATTATTAGCTAATCAATTTTTGGATACTATTTTTTTTTTTTGCTAATTTATTTGATAAAATCTAAAAGCATTAATTTATTACATGAATTTGATTAATTAGTATGTCGAAATAGAGGTCTTGGTTTTTTTTTTTAAAAAAAAAAAAATAAAATATTATAATAAATTAAATTAATAATCTTATAATTGATTACATTAATAAAAATTTCAGTGATCAATTAGATTAAATAATTAGTCGCGATCATCATCTCTAGTCAACAGTCAGTAAATTTGACCGGCCTAATTTAATATTGGTCGAATTGATCAATTCGTATATATATTACGTGCATTTAATAGACTTGGGTTTCAAAATTAATGATTTGACATCCGATTTCCGATAAAATAAGTGACATTTACAATAAGTTACATAAATCCTATTTACCGGTAAATCTTTATCAAAAAAAAAAAGGTGATTTTATTAACATGTGTGCTATTTAATTCACTGTGTCGGAATTTTAAAAATAGAATAGGCTTTTTAAACACCCATTTATTTTCAAAATATATTAACTATGAAACGCCTTATACGACCAGCAAATTTATAGTTGACAACTAACATTGATTTAAATATTATTATACAACTATTTATGCATTTACTAAATATATTATATTATCATTATTCAAGTAGCTATTTAATATTCTAATAAGAATTTTTGAATGAATCTTTCGGAGAAGCAATAAAACTGAAATAATTTCTTAATTAAAAAAAACTATATAAAAATGATAGTAAGTTTATTGGGCACAAATTTTAGAATGATGTTCAAAAGCCAAGAAAATGTTTAATATATACTTAACTGAGTATTTTGAACTAAATTTAGTATTGCTTTGAACAATTATAATTCTAATAGTCATTGTTTAGTCATCGCACACATCTCGATTAATAAATTAAACCCTCCGAATAAATTTTAAGGTTTCAAATAATTTCTATAATTGAGCTTATATTTATAAATTATGCCGTGATAAAACTTCATAGTTGAAGTTTACTATTAATCCAAATTCTCAAATTCTACAATAATATGACCTAATTCCCTCATCAATAATTCATTATAATTTCCTGCAACTTGTTCTTTTATTTTCAATCCTCGCCTTTTTGCATATTTCTTAATAACATTTAAATGTTGCCATACGCTCCCATAAGAAATAAATTCCAATCTATTCAAATCCGCGTGACAATCTTTAAGAAATATTTCTATAGCTGATGCGGTAAAAGCACAATCAGTTTTTAAAGCCAATTCTTTTAATGTAGCAGGAACTATTTTACGAAGATTAATTAATATATCATCACTTGCATCTTGGGTAAAGATGTATAATCGATCAGGTAATGGACCGTATAATTTTAAACTTTCAAGATTATTACATGATTGAAATAGTTTAGAAAGTTGAGTCATTTTATCTTTAGTCAATCGTGCCTTGATTTTTGTAACATTTTTACAATTATTTGCTATACTTTCTATTATTCTAGAATATCGACTTTCAGTTTTTTCTATATTAATATTTCGTAAATCAACATTTGCACATTTGAAAATTGATTCCAAAGCTTCTGTTGGAATTTGCGTTCCTTGTAAGTCCAAAACCTCAAGATCAGGAAATATTGGATGTAATAAATTTGGAGTAATATTACTTTGAAGGTCACCACATTGAATAAATTTAAGTGTAGTTATCTCTGTACATGATATTGCGAGGGTATCAAGAGGAGTGCAATGTTCAAAATTACAAAATCGAAATTCTAAATATTTAAGCCCAAAACCTTGTAAAGCCAAGGAATTAATAATTTGAGATAATTGATTACTCGTTCCACCCCATAGAATAAATTCACAAAGTTTACGTTGACCTCGAATTAAATTTGATAATGCTTCAGCTTTAGGATCATCATCACCAATTTCATAAAGTGTTATTGATTCAATATTATTACACCATTGAGCAAGTGAAGTGTAAACATCTAGTTTACTTGCACTTCCACGACATATAAATGTTCGTATATAGGATAAACAATTTTGAGCACCAGGAAAACTTGAAAATGACCAAAAATCAAATGGAATTATTCGTTCAGCATCCAAAGCTAGATAGTCAATTGTTGGTGAACGACAAACAATATACTTAACAAGTTCTCTAGTGAGTATAAGTTTACAACATTCACTATCATCTAAATTCTTTGAGAATCTATCAAACTTTATTAATTGTTTCTTATCATAAGTTTGAAATTCGTACCAGCATCCAATCGCTTGATATACATCATAATAATCAAATCCACGCAAAAATTCAGCATAATCAAATGTTGGAGTTAAAAATTTTTCATCCGCAGTTGAAGATATAAGTGTAACATCTGGAAATGCACCATCTAATATTGGGTTCGGTATCTTATTGACGGCCATACAAGTCAAATAAGTTGCGACCAATTGACATCTTTTTTTTGATGAAAAATTACTGAGCGTTGACAAATAAAATGTTCTTCTCCACAATACGGGAACAACATTTAAACACCAAGTTCTATTTACTAAAAGAGAAGAATATAATGATTTCGCATCTGTATCGAAATATGAAAAGATGTTCGAAAGACAGTCAGATGGGAGATAAGCCGCCATGATTGATTGTTAAAAAAAATAATTTGTAACAAGACAATTTATGTAAGAAAACCGGTTTTTGAGAAAGACAAATCTATATATAGTTATAATTGGTTCCAATTAAGTGAAACAATAAAATACATTCATATCAGATGTGATTGGTCAATTTACGCCCGATCAAAAACGATCAAACGTAGTCACGTTCGTTTATGGCGATTTTCCTTTAACATGTACCATTATACCGTAATGCACTGAAATAATTTTTTTATTGTAATATTCATGCAAACAAGACTTTTCTGGAAAAGAACAGAACAAGTCGTGATACAAAGTGTAAACCCTCATAGCAAACGGCTCAAAGTAGCAGAAAAAGAAAAGAATTATAGCGACAGTGACACTAGCGTAAAAAATATCCTTATCAATTAGAATGAATAGATGACAAATTCATTGCCATTAAACCAATTTCCATTGTTTCCATTGGAAATGATTTATGAATGAATGGAAACTAAAATATATATGAAGGGAGTAGTAAATGGATCTTTTTCATTTGCTTTATTGATAAAATTTGTTAATGGATAATCTTTATTGCAATGGTGCTCCAAATGGAGCCAATGAAGCTCAGAGTAGATTTAATAGATATATAATAGTTTATCAAGTTTCATTTAGAACTTCAGTGAATTTCATTGACTTTATTGTCAACTCAATTCTAATTGGTGTTTACAGTATTAAAAATAAAGATCATTAAATATTTTAAAAATTTTTATCATAAATTTATCTACTACAGAAATGGATTACTAAATTATGTATACTATATAGCCAATTAGAACATTGCAGGCAGATAGACACGCCATTTAGTTACAAATTTAAAAACTAAAAGTAGGGATGTTATCGGCTTGACCCGGCTTGTATATTGTATAAATATTATAAAAACCCGATTAATCAATAGAGCCGAATAGATATTAATAAATTAATACTGTAATTTCTAAATTTTGATTTCTATATAAACATTTTGAAAAAAAAACAAAATACAATAACTTTCGCATATAATTTCAGTAATAACTGCATTTATAGATTACTATATATATTGTACGTTATAACTTCTTGTACACCTAATTCGGACATAACATTTTGTCCGGTTTTAATTGTTATTAGTTTATCTTAATTAGGTGTACAAAAAAGATATTAGAAAAATTCCGGTTCTTTTAGACAAATTTCATTTTGAAAAATCTCGTATATTGGTAAAGATACCACACTAAAAAAAAAAAAAGATATGATACATATATATATATATTATTCAAGAAAAAAAAATATATATAGTAAATTCCACATAAGTTAATTATGTCAAAATTACGTATATACACTAAAATAAATATTGATTCGATAATTTCTAAACTTTTCTGACAGTTTATTAAAAAAAGAATTTAAAAAAAATTACGTATGCCAAGTTGCTAATGTAAATTGTAAAGAACCTCGACTTAATCTTTCATAACAGGCAACTTTTTTAAATATCACAGTATAAAATTATCTTATTGTTCATGCTAATGCTATAATATAACCATTATAAATCTAGTAATAACAGATATAAAATACATACAAATTCGTATTATTCTCATATGTTCAACATTCCAATAAATTTAATAAATTTATCCACTAATTAACCATCTTAAAAGGCCTTCTTTTTCTCATCGATAGAAATTCCTCCGGGTCCCATATTTACCAATAACAGTAATCCACCCATAATACTAAGTGTTTGAAAGAAATCATATTGTAAAAAGTCACGTTGTGGGCTCGTATGATGAACAGACCAGAAATTATTAATAAGTAAATTGAAGATTGAAAGGAAGAGAACCAAGAATGTAGCTGACCATTTGGCTTTAAAGCCAACTACCACCATTATACAAGCCGCAAGCCCAATTACAGAAATAACTAAACGAATAATCGACCAATCTCCATGAAAAATAAATCCTATGAATAAGAAGATCAATAAAACGCGACCGGCAAGTTGGAAATATGTTCTACGATCACGCTCAGTTAATTGTGGTAAATCCGCAAAGAAAGACTTCTTTTTGGAGAACGCGTCAGAGAGAACCATTAATAATCCACCAATTACAGAAAGACTTCTTAATAAGAAATTGACTTCATTCCAAAGACCATATCCGATAGACTGAGAAACTACGACAAGAAAAAGACTTCCAACTGCATATTCTGGGTATTTTCTTATGATAACAAAGGAAGATCCCGCAAGCATTAACTACAAAAGACAAGGACAATTTATCATTAATTTTTTTGATTAAATTGCGTCAAATGAGGTTTTTTTTTTTTTTTTTTAATAACCAAAATTTTTCATAACTATGAAAAACTCCCAATTAACAATTATCTTAATATCAAATAAAATGTTATGACTTACGACGATATTACCAGCCAAGAATATATGTGAAACACCCCATGGCATTCCTCTAATTTTTTCAAGATAATACAATTGATCACCCCACTGAAACAATATCCTCAGCGCGTCTTCTAAAAAAGTTACCACAATAAGAAAACGAGCGATTGCGGGAATATAGGGTTTCAAAGGGTTAGAGATTGTGTTAAGAATATCTTCGGCTTTTGATGAGTACTGCCTAACTTGTTCCATGATTCTCGTTATGATTGAAAATTTTCGTCAAAGATTATTATTTTTTTTTGTTTTTTTACCACCCTTGTGTAACAGTTTACCGTTTTTTTCAGTAAAAACATAAACAGCTTAAACAATTTTCAAGTGCTTTAACACTTTATAGTTGGCTTCTTTTTTTTTTTTTTTTTATCACACGAGCTGAGCAAAAAACGATTTATCAATATTGAAAAGTTGGATTTATCCGTTATATATACGATATATTAACAATATGTCCAGTTCAACCCCTAATTTAGACTTGATTTACTTTTGCTTTTTTTAACACGTTTCGGTTTATCATACGAAATAAATGTATACACAAAAGCTTTGTTTGTCAGAATCTTTTTGAACTAATATTGATATTAAAATTATTATACGTGTAATAATTTGATAGGTTGATTAAATTTTTATTGTTTCGCCTCAGATCGATTTTTTGATCGAGACACCTCGGCATAGTGTAACTTGCCTTGCCGCTATAGGATAACTTTTTCTCCTGAAATCTGATCCGATGAATAATTTATCCAGGGAATATCTTTTCACCGAATAATTCAGTGATAAATTATGATAGGATTTTGAATAAATATCGAACTTACGATCAATGAATTGTATATACAGTATCTGATATCAAAAAATGTCGTTCGCATGGTATAATGTTCGCCGGACATCGCTTAACATCCAAGTATGTAGAACTAGTCTACTACGGTACTACCCTTGTTCTTATTGGTAAAGTTGACATCCTCAAAATATTACAATTTATAAAAAAAAAAACTAACTAAAATCGGTTTAATTAAAAAAATCCATAAAGTTGGAGTAACTCGTGATCCATAGATCCAGATCCAAATCTACTATTCATCTTGCAAAAATCGGACATTAACCTTTTTTAAAACAACCGACAAATTGAATGGTATAAAAATCATGATTTACTACAATAATTTTTTTTTTTGTAAGTTTTTATTTAACTTTGCGTACTTGCACATTTTTAATTAATATAATTCTTTATTTTACTATATTTTTAAGTCAAAATTTATTTTTTTCAAATTATTTTACTATATTTTTAAATTAATTTTGGTTCTTTTATTATTTTTTTTGTTAATTAACCTGGCGGTCATATCATATTTTATCAAAAAAGAAGTAAACTACATTTGCAAATGTCAATTCACTACCATTTATAACCTTACAATTCTTGATTTCAATATAGTAGGTGCTTTTCAATTTGGAGACCTATTAAAGCCAGGTACCATCACATGATTAGACAATCAATCAGCCTAACATCTAAAAGTCAGAGTGATTATTTATAATACAATGGCCAATTAAATTTTATAAATTTTTTTTTTTTTAAATGTTAAAGGTGAGACCTTGCTTTTATCTTTATTAAATTTAATAGAAACTTTTTACAATACTGAAAGAAATTTCATTTTTTTAAATCTAATGCTAAGAATAAAAACTCAGACATATATCTAAGTAAACCTAAATACTTATCTGCGGCCTAAACCTAATTTTATAAATTTTTTTGCCATTAAAAGAAGTAAATTTTATATAAAATTTTACTTTTTTTTTTGTAAAAAACAATAACAGCAAAGCATAGCTTCAACTTTTTAGATACATAAAACTTAACAAAAATATTTTCAGTGAAAAAACTTTGCTATAGAAAAAAAAAAAAAATTAAAAAAAAAATAAGTATTTCTGGCAAAGAAAACCTACAACAAATATTTTCTGGATCAAACTTGAACTTTATGCAAAACCAAATATCTAGTTTTTCACTACTTTTTTCTGAACAAACTTCAAAATAGATATTTTTAATAAATTCAACTACAAGTTTTATGCTCAACCAAAAATGCATATATATTACTTTTTAATATCTAGCAATTTTTTTAGAGATGTTAAAATGTTTATATGAAGCCTGCTCAAGCAGGTTTGAAGCACAAACTTTTACAGTTTGCTTATAAATTTTTAAGCACTGCTTATAAACAAATATGCTTTTAATACTTTAAACCTGCTTTAAGCAAATATACTTTAAATCTGCTTCAAGCAAACATGCTTAAACAAATATGTTTTAAACTAGAAGTGTTAAAATGCTTATATAAAACCTGCTTGAGCAGATTTAAAGCATAAACTTTTAAACTTTTATAGTTTGCTTGTTAATTTTTTAATATTTTGAATATCAAAATTCTAATTGTACTAAATTCTAATGCAATAAATCTTAAAAGAACAAACCTGAAAAAAAAATTCATAATTATAAATTTTTGGTGTTAATTTATCTTTTGAGATTTAGTATATTGGAATTTAGTACAATTGGGATTTTGATATTTGGGATATTGATAAAAATACTCAAGACAAATATGCTTTTAAATACTATTTTTAAACATGCTTAAAACAAATATGTTTTTAACTATTATTTTTATTAATCCTGTAATAGTTTACAACTATAAACTAATTAATTTCCTAACTAATATATAGGTCTAACATCATTCGGCTACTTCTATGAGCACCCAAATGCAACCTGTCGCACCATAATCCTGGGAGAATGGAGTCTCAATGTCAGTGCCGCCAAGTAGGGCTCCTACCGAACCGGACCGAACCGAACTTTTGTCAAGTTTGAGTCTGGTTCGATTTTCGAACCGGACTCAAACTTTTTGTTTCAAACTTTTTAGTCAAGTTTGAGTTCGGTCCGGGTTCGGTCCGAAGTTTGCAAACTAGTTCGGAGTCCGAATAGTATATTAAAGATGCCTGACGAAATGTTTTTTGCAATAACGAAATGGTTTCGTCATGGTTTCGTCATGACGAAACCTTGACGATTGACGAAACCCCCGACGATTGACGAAACCCCCGACGATTGACGAAACCTATGATGAATTGACGAAATCTATGACAAATTGACGAAATCTATGACGAATTGACGAAACATATGACGAATTGACGAAACCTTGACAAACCTTTAACAATTGATAAACCTTGATAAATCGATTCAGGAACCCTTAGCATAATGATCTTGAATACACTAAACCTTAAATTGTTTCAAAAGAATGTTATTTCATTATAAGGTTTCATTGGCTTTTTTCTTTTTCTTCTTTCGCATGTTACGTGTAAATTTTATGTCGGGTTGATCCGGAATAGTCAAAATTGTGCACGCGTTTATTTTCGTCGATTCCGGATAAATCCGACATATATTCCGAACATGTGCGAAAGAAGGAAGAGAAGCGAAAATACTTGAAACCAATGTTTAAATCGACCTTGGTGCACTAATTAAAAATGACGGGAACGAAATGTTACATATAATGAGCACCAATCTATAGCTCTAGTCTCCAACAACAACACCTTAACCCTAAACTTCTATCTTTACGCGCTTTGTTTATTTACAAAATTTAATTTCCTTTTTTGATTTGTTATTCGTAAATAACGATGGATAACGAGAATGTAATGAATATATTAATATATATATATTGTTATCCAACCTATATTGATTCTCTATCGCTGCTATGAATTATGCATTATCGCCTGTTCTGTGAAAATATCGTTTTTTAGCTCTTATCGTTATTGACCGCGACTTTCCTATGGAATTGCCTAAAATGTTAATTAGGTTATATTCTTTTGTTGGTGATACTATATTAGACCCTTTTACAGGTTATTAAAACACTTTAAATTTTTATAAACGCGGTAATTAACTCTATCTTGTATGAAAATAACTCATCAGGTTTCGTCATATGTTTCGTCAATTCATCATAGGTTCGTCAATTCGTCATAGGTTTCGTCAATTCGTCATAGGTTTCGTCAATTGTCAGGGGTTAAGCCACAAAAAAACCTTTCGGACCTTTTCAAACTTCGGACTAGAAAGTTTGAAGTTTGATTCAGTCCGGTTCAATAGGAGCATATTCGGACTCAAACTAGTTTGCAAACTTCGGACCGAACCCGGACCGAACTTATAATTGAGTTTGAGTCCGGTTCGAAGTTTGAAATTGGTAAAATCTAGAGTTCGAGTTCGGTTCGATCCCGGACCGAACTCAAACCGGACCGGACCCGAACCGAACCTAGGAGCACTACCGCCAAGTTTAGGATTTCTCTTTAAATCCCTCCCACCTAGTATCAATGGTGGGATCAAATAATAGTATCATGTACTACTATTTGTATAATACCATTTGAGAAAAATAAAATGATGCAAAAGAAATAAAGGGCATAAAAAAAGGGAAAAAATAACTTCAAACCTAAACGAAAGACCAAAAACAATAATAAAAAAAAAACAGATAATAGATAAGAGTAATAAAAAAAAAGCCTATACAAAGGCGGAACTAGAGGTTGGAACCGGTTTTAATAATTCAGGTTTATTACGTGAATTTTGTGATATTTTAGAATTTAATCCAATTAAATTTTAATAAATTCTAAAATATCACAAAATTCACGTGATAAACCCGAATTATTAAAACCAGTTCCAACCTCTAGGTGGAACTGACTGATTCTATCTAAAAAAAACAAGAAAAAAGAAAGGAAAAACAGCTACTAATACTAATACTCATACTAATACTAACACTAATACTAATACTGCTAGTAATAAAAATTATAATACTGCACAGCAAAATCTGCCTAAGTATTATGTATATAAAGAGAAAAAAGAAAAAACTACGCCTAAAAGAACGTTCTAGAAATAAATTTCATCTCGAAATTTTTACTAAAATATCATATATGTCAACTTTCACTGTTTATTTCGCAGGATTCAAAATTTTACTCGTGACTCGATTAACTTGATTCTGATTAGGTAGACGTATTCCCAATTTGGAAGGAGTAAACACTGCTGATCTTTTGGAGTGATAAACTGAATTGCCCACTTTTTGGCAAAATTTCGAAAAAACTAAAAAGAGATAGCGGCGGTACTAAAACTTATAAAGAGTGTGAGTTTTACGCTTTGTAGAATAGTATAGATAACCAAAAGTATGTTTTTGTTTAAACTTTTACATCTTTTGACAAAAAACTCCAGAGTTTTAGCCCTACTACGTTTTTGATAGCAACGAAGTCTTCTACCTGGAGAACCAAACCCACAAAGAAAATTTTTTTCAGTTCTATTTTAGTCTTCTCATATACAATCTGAAGTCCTGTATCCAAGTTGCTTCTGGATAGAGTTTTTGTTATGTATAAAAATACTAACTACAAAATTTTCATAGGTCAGTTTTTATGGGAAGTTTGGTGCAAAGGATTGTCAGAAAGAGTTTGTGCTCTAATGATTAACTAATAGATATACTATACAACTATTAAATAACTATCCCATATATTGTTTTGTTTGAACACATATATCATTATCCTGTATTGCACATGCATGTGTATTTTTTAAAGCATATGATCAACTACTTATGATCAAATCAGCAATAATCAAAAAGTAGTTCTGGAATTGGCTATAATTATATCAATATTTAGTGGTAAGTTTGATCTTACAAATCAAATCTCTTATTTAGTATAGTATGAATTATTAAGCATACTTGTAGAAACATGCTTATATATAAACTGGTTTAGTCAAGCATAAACTCAAACTGCTTGAACAATTTATGAACTAAGCATGCTTGTATAAGCATACTTATATAAATCTGTTTATATGAGCATGCTTATATATAAACTAGTTTATAAAAACTAGTTTAATTTGCTTTGGCACCAAAGCAGGTAACCAAACTGCTTGAGCAATTTAACATCCCTAAATTTTTTGAAGTAATATTAAATAAATTTAAAACTAAATACAGTACATGCTATTAAAACCAATATGCATGGTAGAAAGGTTTTGTATTAACTTTGAGAGGTTATCGAATTTAAAAATACCAATAGCCTAATAGTCACATGATTCTGTCTAAATATAATTGGCCAATTTATATTTATTCATACAAATTCAGTTACACATAATCGGATTTGAGCCAATTAAATCGATTTATTTTACCTTACAAATCCGATATCTTATAGAACTCTTATAGATATCTAATATTTTGAGTGTCAGTTATCAGAAATGACAAGTTATCAGATTTGAATTATAGAACCAATATGGTGAATCAACTTTTTATCAGTTATAGAAGGTTATCAGTTTTGACAGGATCAGTTTTGACAGAGTGTACTGTAGTGGTCTTTGGTCACAAACATTTGGATAAAATTCAGTTATAAAAATTATGTTAACAGAAATTATTGAAAATCCTTCGTATACTTCTTTAAAAAGCCTTTTGAATCAAGAGAAAAACAAAGGTTCAAAAGCTAAATTTATATGATACAAAGATAAAGGTGGCCTGGCTTTTTATCGAGAATAAAGTATGCATTGAACATTTTTTAGGCTATCAAATTATACTCATAAATTAAATAAGGGAGCTTCTAGAAATTAGCTGATTTCTGGGTGAGTGGGTGGGTTAGCTGAAGTATCAGGTATAATTCTGGGCAAAATTTTATAATTCCAGCCAAAGTTGCAAAATTATTTTTGACCAAAATTATAGACTTATTAATAATATTTAATAATTAATAACTTTTGATCTATTGGACCAAATTTGATGATTCAACTAGGATTCCAAAATATATATAGATAGGTAAGGTGACTTTTAAATTTTTATTAATTGCTATACGCAAGACTTTTTATAAGATTAGTATGCAAAATTTATACTTTACAATAAAAAAAATTAAAACACAAATTCTAACTATACAGTATAGCTATATATAAAATTACACCAGAAAAATTTTTATAGTGCAGATTTGTACAGATTTTTAAAATATTAATTATAAAAATCAGCGACCACACAACTGTTAGTATAGAAAAAAATTTTAAAGATCTGCAAAATCTTTAAAAATTTAAAAATCTGCGCAAATTATTAAGCAATAAATTTTTGCATTACAATTATTTAATTATCACTTTTTAACTTTCTGTGCAGATTTAGCAAATTTAGCAGATTTAATTTTCTGCGCAAATCTTTTAATAATTAACAATTCAAAAAAAACGAATAATAATAAATTACTTTATTCGACAAACTCATATCATATGATCATGAAAATTTTTTTACTGTTATTTTTTTATGTGTCACGAAATAATCACGTTTACTTGAATTAAAACTCAGTCGACAACTCCCTACCAATCATGATCATAAATTGTCAGACCATTATTAAACAAATTTTTGAATAATGGTAATTGGCTCAACTGGGCAAATGATTGGCAGACACGTGCCGCTTTGCAGCATGTTCATTTGCCTGGTTGAACAAATTTACCGTTATTCAAAAATTTTTGCCCAATAATGTATATATATACTGTACTAGCTAAATTTTCATATATTAAAAAGAAGGGAAAATGTTTTCCATGCACTCACACAATTGTGCACCCCACGTGCATCATATAAAAATAATGATCATCATTGATAATCATTATTTTTTTTTATCTATTTGTTTTTTTTGTCTTCGCTTACTAACCTTTTTTTTTTTATTGCTGTAGTTGGTGTCGTCGTTGGTGCTGTCGTTGGTGCATTGTCGCTAGTTGGTGTTGTCCCTGGTGTCATAGTTGGTGTTGTCACTGGTGTCATAGTTAGTGTTGTAGTTGGTGTCGTAGTAGTGTTGTAATTGCGTGGTCGTTGGTATTGTCGCTAGCTAGTATCCTTGGAATAGCTTTACGTGCTTCTCTCGATATTCTTGAAATGATATTGCGTGGTTTTTTGACTTCTTTGTGGGTGGTCTTGTTTGTTTTTTTGACTTTTTGGCGTTCGTAAGGGGTGGTCTTATTGTTTCTCTGGTGTTCGTACAGGATGGTCATGTCGTTTCTCTTGCGTTCATGTGGGTGGTCTTGCTTGTTTTTTTTGGCGTTCGAGTGGTATTGTCTTGCTTGTTTTATTATTACGATAAGTAGTTTTTTTATTTTTATTTTTTTTATTTGTGTTCGCTAAATTTTTTTTTTGGTTTGTAGGTTTCGTCTAAACGTGGAATCACTCTTGGTAAGTTTTTTTTTGTTTTTTTTTGTTTTTTTTTGTTTTTCTTATATATATGTATTAACCAGCTTCTCGATTTGTAATGTAATGCCGTCGGTTGTATTTGCGTCATTCAATTTCGATGGTGTGGTCATTTTTTTGGTGCTATGTATCATCATTTTTTGGCTGCTTCGGGTGTGCTATGTCTCGCGTTTCTTGGTATTGTGCGATGCCATTTAGCTGTTGCTTTGGTACCGTTGTTTCTTGGTTGCTTCGGGTTAGGGTTAGGGTTCGGGTTAAGGTAGATGTTTGTCCTTTGTATAGTTTTTTTTTGTTGTAGTGCGATTTGTTGTATTTTTTTTTTTTTTTTTAAGAATGTTCATTACTTTGTGGGTATTTTTTTTAGTTGTAATGCAATTATTCGTTGTTGTATTCTTTTTTTTTTTTTAATTTTTTAAAAATCTTAAAATTTTTTTATAAAATTGAAATTGATGCTGATTGGCTGGTTACGAATGATTAATCACGTGTTCACGTGATCGGGTTTGATTGGTCGATCACAGAAATGCACGACCATGCAAGTGCACGGAATTCTTAAACCCTTAAATATAATTTATTACAAATATAATATTGGTCAATTATAAATTTCACAAAAATAATAAAAAATAATATATTTTTATTAAAAAAAATTGCAAAACATATTACAAGAGATATTACAAAAACATCTTCCAAAAACTCCATACAAACACCACATAAATACCATAAAGATACCACTGCACAAACGTTGTAGAGATACTACTGACACTATAAAAACACGATACCACCATAGAATTGCTGTAAAGACACCATACAAATGCTGTAAAGACACTGTACAAATGCTGTAAAGACACTGTACAAATGCCATAGAGACATTGTACAAATAGCATAAAGACACCGTACAAATGCCGTAGAGACATAGTACAAACACTATAGAAATACCGTATAAATGCTGTAAAGACACATACAAACGACCGTACAAACATATCAAAAAGCGCGATCTATTCTGAACCTGACAAGAATTAGTACTACACAAACACTCAACTAAAAGCAAAAAAAAAAGAAACAAATGCTTAGCTGTACAAAATCGCAAGACCTTCAACAGTCCTTCAACCAACAATGTGAAAAAAAACTATAATACTGAGAAAGGACAATATTGAAATGAAAATACGACACAGATCCAGACACCAACTACTATAACGAAGTCTACGATGAAAAGGAAAGCACCAACGATGAAAAAACTGGATCACAAGAAACACCAAATTGGATGGTACTAGCGACAGGAGGAAATTACTGAACAAGAAAATGTAAAAACCACAGCACCAACGACAAAAAAACTGGACAACACCAGTAATGAAAGAAGCACCAATAAAATAAACAACAAGAATAATATTAATACTGTACAAATAAAATAAATTAAAAAAAAAAGTAAGAAAAAAAAATAAATTACTTATCTTTTTATACTCTCAATTTGTGTAATTAGTAATCTAATTAATAAATTATTATTAATTTAATAAATAAAAAACGTTAAAAAAATTATAATAAATAAAGTAAAACGTACTGTACATATAATATTTACAAATAAAA
>QKWP01000305.1:89813-101753 GCA_003550325.1 Gigaspora rosea | reverse complement strand
CACAAGGGCAGTAGTAGGTAATGGTAGCGGTTGCAGAGTAACCCCCTGACTGCAAGTTGTTTGTCTCGGTGAATGCGTAAGTTATCGAAAGTGTAGGTGAATACCTGTGGGGACAGGTATCACTCTACTAGGTTTACCACAGGGGCAAATGCCCTCCAATAGGTGTTTGGCTAAAGCCTCAGGGTACTTTTAATAGTGAATTACTCGAAAGGGTATATTGGAAGGAACATTGAACATGGGTAGAAGCCAGAGAGTTTAAATAGGCAATCCCCTAGTTGGGTTGCAGGTATGGCATCTAGTGTAGAACCTTCGGGCGGACTACTTAAATTAGACAACCAAAAGTTGTACATGTGGCTAGTTGTACTCTCGTTATACAAATGTAATATGTGGCACAGTCATATTAACTGGGCCAACCCGCTTGGACCAATAAAGTGCTAGGGTACCTAAGTGGTCACCTTAATATTAAAAAAACAAAAATAAAATAAAATCTACAATCCAGAAACTCAAAACAAAATGATTTAAGCTATGCATAAGTAATGTTGTTAGCCGAAATTGTTTTATGCTTGTAGAAATATTTCTACATTTGATATTTAGGCTGCCGAAATGTCTAAATATTATCGAAATCCTAAATTATGTCGAAATGTCTAAATAATGTCGAAATGTCTAAATTAAGAAATATATATGAAAAAACATATAGTAATAGGTTCGCTATCCAAACAAGCTCTGGCGTTCATACTTTAACATCAATACCTCTAGTCTAGGACTAATTATTTAACCCTATACCAATCAACTCACACATAAACTACTGACCTCTCGGTTCTAAAATTTTCTAAACCTAAATTTATTTTTATATAAGTTAAATAAATTTTATATAAATTCTATTATAAATAACATATAAAGATTCCAAGGTCCTAAACTATATGAAAACACAAGCATAAGCAAGATGTCTAACATATGCCCATATAGCTAAAGAGAATCAGGCGTCATTCTGCATCATCTGTTTCAGGTCCCTGCACTGCTATTGCAGCTGCGGAACTGTATGTAAATATCACGAAGTAGGGATACGAATCGATTCTAAAAATCAAAATCGATGATCGAAACCTCAAAATCGTTTTAGAATCGATGATCGAATTTTAAATCTTTATAGTTATTTCTTGTATTGAGTGGCCCGATTAGATTCTATTTTTATTATTTAATACTGTAAGTTATTAGGTTTTACAAATAATATGAAGCAATGTACAAAGTTTTCTGGTTGTTTTAAAGCTATACCAGAGCTTATTGCACTTTGCAAAAATGTGTAACCTCTGCAGATCATGGTGTTATTTAAAATCACGAGAAATCAGCCGATTTTTCAATTTTAAAGATTTCAGATAAAACATAGACATTTTTAATAAAAATGATGATCAATAGGGAATTAAAATTTTACTATGTAAATCACAGGGTCACACTTTTTTGCAAAACGCTATAATTAAATAGAATCTTCATATTTACAACTTTAAAACAAATTATATAAATAATAATACTTATTATTAATAACAAACATAGACATTATAAAATTGCTACCGGTAAGTATAAACTATCAGTTTAAAGTTTAAATTAAAAAATGCGCATTAACAACAAATACAGTCATTAGAAATGGCTAAGTACAAAATATGGGCTTAATATTTTTAATAACATGTGATTTAATAATAAACACCATATTTAAAAGCATAGAACATTTATTAAAATTTTAGACTTCTAAATAGATAATATAAAATGATTATATACTAATACTACATACATATATACATATATAATATTTTTATTGTTTATTTTAATTTAGACATTTAGTCATATCATTATATTTAGTCAACTATTTAGATATTTAGTCATATACTATTTATTTAGTCAACTATTTAGACATTTAGGCAAATTTAGGCTTTTGACATTTCGAAAAAAAATAATGCCATGTCGAAATATATTTAGATACTAATTGCCTAAATAGTTGACTAAATTAAGTATTTCGACTAACAACATTATGCATAAGCGAACAAAAATCAGCTATAAATTGTTTGTTCAAAAATCAATTAATGATTGTACCTAGAGACTTTTTTTACCTATGTTTACATTCAAACGTTTATAGTATCTACAAATATCCAAAAAATATTTTGATTTTAAAATTTAATAAATTAGTTTAAGAAAGATATGATTATATATTTTTTATAGTTTTGAATATTTTTTTGAAAAGAAAAAAATAGATTATTTTAATAAAATTTTAAATAATTTAAATTTATTTTTTTGTTTACAATTGTTCACAATTGTTCACAAATAATTAGAGCTGTCCTGTGACAACTAATTGTACCCTTTACTTTATTAAAAAATATATCACAAGAAATTATTCAAAAAATATGCACTAGTGGGCCCTTTGGGCTCACTAGCATTCTCCATTACTTTGCAAATAATATTAACAAATGCTTTAGAATCATACCATAGCGAGTTAAGGAAAACAACTTTTTCCCATTATGGCTTAATCGGTGTATTTAATAAAATCATTGCACTGGACATGAAAAGTATTTAGACTCAAATTACTGTACATTGTATTTGAATTTTGTATTAAAAAATCTTTGCTTCCAATATCATTGATTATATTTTTAAAGAAATTTATAAGTTTTCTTTTTCGTTTAAAAATTAATAGTTAATAAAATTTTTTTTCAAACGGATTAAAACTCGTACTCAGAACGGATAAGACCAAAATAAACTGCTTGAAGCTTACTATTATCTTGGTGATCTTAAAGACAAGAGGACCCCAGACATCTAGTATAGAGGTCATACTTGTTTTTTTTTTAGCAAAATCCTCTGAAATTTGAGAAGCAAAAAACAGTTTTTGCCAATTATCTTGGCATCCAGTAGACCAATTTGAGCAAACTTTTTTTTAAAATGAAGCTCTTAGTGAAGTGCATCTAACAAAAAAAAGTTCATTCAATTCTGATCACTAGATCAGAGTTATTTAAACAAATATATTTTGTTATTTTCAGCAAATTGGACCAAAATTGGCTAAAATCTAGTTATGATCTATATGAGAGATGTCCGGGTTCTAAGACAAGTACCCCAATGTTTATAAAGATATTTGATCAATAATTAAGAAGACTCAAGGAGAAAGAAGAGCCCGAGACATATGGAAGTGTGCCACACAGATGAAATTACTTTTTTCTAACTAGCATATAGAAAACATCCTTCAAACAACCTGTATTAGCTATACAATGATTGTACAGTAAGACTAACAGATGCTGAACTTTCTTAAGCCTTTAAGGTTAGGGTGAACATAGATTATTTATCATATAATTATAGTGGTACAATGAGATTTATATAGAAAATAAAAATGTGCTACAAATAAAACTTTTTACGGTTGTTATTAATTTAATTAAAAATTTTATAATATGTAATACAAAATACTTTTTTTATTGCCCGAAGTGAAGCGAAGGACCTTTAGTTTCTATATATTATGATACAAAAGTTACTTTCTTGATGCATCACATATTAAAATATCAAAAACGCAACTTTGCACTTTCTGTCTGTCCACTTACATGATTTTTAAATTATTTTTAATTGGCCAAATTATGAAATTGATGATCACTTTTGATCTACTTGTACATTTTGGATGATTTAACTATCAAAATGTTCATCTCAATGAGACGATTCTAACAAGCCCAAATTGTTAAAATCCAATCACAGGATCCCAAGATCATTTATCACTAAGTAATTTTTTTACTATTGAATAACTTTTGATCTACTAGGCTGTTTTGGATGATTTAACTACCATAATGTTTGTCTCAGTGAGACGATTCTAACAAGTCCAAAATTGTCAAATTCCAATCACAGAATCTAAAGATTATTAAAGATTTATCAATCATTTAATCAAATTGATTATTATATACTAGGCTAATGCGTAGCATTATATGTCCAGAGCTTATCATATGATGTTCATCATATTACACAAGCGCATTAATATGCATATATTGGTAATATTAAAGCACAAATATAAACTATAGATGCTGGTGAAATTAAACCATTTCACCAGGTGAAATGGTGAAATAGTTTTACCAGAATTACACCAAAATTTTATTTTGGTGAATTGGTAAAATTGGTAAAATTAGTGAATTGGTAAATTGGTGAAATTGGTGAAATTGGTGAATTGTTGAATTGTTGAATTAGCGAAACGGTGAATTGAATTGGTGAAATGGTGAATTGGTGAATTGGTGAAACAGTGAATTGGTGAAATAGTGAATTGGTGAATTTGCTCAGTCCTATAAACGGTTAATAGCTCTGACCTCAAAGTGTACCTTTAAAAATATAAAATATAAAAAATTGAACAAAAACCTAACTGAATTCCAGGCTGAAGTAATTCCAGACTCTGGAAATTCACCATTTCACCATTTCGCTGTTTTACTATTCCACCAATTTACCAATTCACCATTTCACCAATTCACCATTTCACCAATTCATCAATTCACCAATTACACCAATTCACCAGTTATACTAGTTTCACTATTACCAATTGGTGATTAGTAAAATAGTGAAATCATTTCACCACTTTGATTTAATTTCACTAGCATCTATAATATAAACACATGTGCGGACAGACAAAAAATTTCCAAATTCTATTTCTGATAAGATTTCATATCATATATATGCAAGTATATCAAAAAAGTAAAATTTGTTAAGATTTTTACAATTGAAGCACATTAGGAAGGTAATTTTAGTATCAATTTGTATAGAAATTAAGGGTCCATCGCTATGTTCCGGCCAATAAAATCAATTTGATTAAATGATTGATAAATCTTTATTGATCTTTGGATCCTGTAATTGGAATTTAATGATTTTTAGCTTGTTAGAATCATCTCACTGAGACGACCATTTTGGCAGTTAAATCATCCAAAACAGCCTGGTGGATCAAAAGTTATTCAATAGTAAAAAAATTTACTTAGTATGAATGATCTTGGGATTCTGTAATTGGATTTTAACGATTTTGGGCTTGTTAGAATTGTTTCATCGAGACGAACATTTTGATAGTTAAATTATTCAAAACGGACTAATGGATCAAAGTTATTATTAATTCTATAAATTAGAACATATATAAAATTTATAGTATAGTACAAGAAATAAAATTAAGTTTTAGACAACAATATTATGCTTTATCTAGTAAATAGCAAACTTTTTTAATTATTATATGAAAAATTATCCATGGCAACCCATATATGATCATATGATCAGCCAATTATTTTTGAGATTGGTGATTATATAAATATGATCTGTTTTTTTTTTTTAAATTTTTTTTAACGTGATTATTATTTTTTTTAATAAATTTTTTTAATACGAATATTTTTTTCTTTTAGTCGTTTTTATCTTGTCGTTGCTAGAGTCATTGCTGGATTTGTCACTGGAGTCGTTGCTGGAGTCGTTGCTAGAGTCGTCGTTGGAGTCGTTGCTAGAGTCGTCGTTGGAGTCGTCGCTAGAGCTGTCGTTGGTGCCTCTTTTTCGGTAGTTCTTCCTGGAGGTTTAAGTTTTTGGTGGGGTTTTGTCAATTTTCGGTGGGTTCTTCCAGTGAGTCCTTCAGTGGTTCCTCGTTGTTTTTGTGGGTTCTATAAGCTTTTTTGTGGTTTTTCGTCGTTTCTTCGTCATTTTTCAGTAGATGATTTTGTCGTTTTGCTGTTTTTTGTTTTTTTCGTAGTTCTTTTGGTAAGTTCTTCGTTGGTTCTTCATTGTTTTTTAGTAGGTGATTTTGTCGTTTTGCGATGGGTTCATTTTTGTCTCTTCGTCAATTTTCAGTGCTTTTTTGTCATTTTCAGTAGGTTCTTTTGATAAGTTCTTTGGTAGTTTTTATTCGTTGTTTTTCTTTATTGTTTTTTGGAGGGTAATTTTGTCATTTGTCAGTAGGTTCATTCAGTAGGCTCTTCTTTGTCTCTTTATCAATTTTTGGTGAGTTTTTTCAGAAGTTTTTTAGTGGTACTTCGTTGTTTTCAGTGGGGTTTTTGGTGGTTCTTCGTCATTTCGGTGGATTTTTTCGGTAAGTTTGGTGGTCTTCTTCGACGTTTTTCAGTGAGTAATTTTGTCGCTTTGCAGTGGGTTCGTTACTTTGTCTCTTTAATTTTTAACAGGTCCTTTTTGTAAATTCTTTGTTGTTTTTTGGTATCTTCTTTGTTGTTTTCAGTGGGTTCTTTAGTAAATTCAGTAAATTCTTTGTCGTTTTCTGGCAGGTTTTTCCAGTAAATTCATAGGTTCTTCATCAGTTTTCGGAAAAGTTTTTTAATAAGTTTTTGATCGTTTTTTTGGTGGAGTTTCCTGTTTTTCGATTCGTTTGTTACTGTTTTCGTCTTTTCTTTGTCCGTTTTTCGTCCTGTTTTTCTTTTCATTTTTCTTTCAGTTTATTCATATTTATTTGACTAAAAAAAAAAAATTAAATTAATAAAAAACTTAGAAAAAAAATTTAAACGATTAATAAAAAAAAAACTTAGAAAAAAAAATAGAGAAAAAAAGCTGACTACGTAATCGCTTTTGATTGGCCGATCATGGGGTTGCCATGACAATGGGTCGCCATAAACTAACATTTTTATTATATTTATATAAATATTAGCTCTGGACAAACAATACTTGCATTTATCTAGTAATAGTAAAATTTTAATAAATAGTATTTAAAAATATTATGCTTTTATATGTCATGAGTTTTCCATAGTTGGCCCAAATTTTTGTAGGTACACAAAAATGATTAATTCTAATTGGTTAAATTTATGTTGTTTACAATCGTAATTGGTTGATCACCTGATTTCATATGTGATCACTATTAAAAATGATCTCACTCTACCTTTAAACAAACCAGAACTTACAAAGTTCATTCTTAAAGAGAAGAGAAATGTTATAGAATAAGTTTTGGTTAATTTTGGTAAAAATTAGTTAAAACATTAGAAAGTAATAAGGAAATTTTGTAATAATATATTTAGTAATTGTAATAGTTAAAAATAATACACAATAACACTTAGTAAATGCTTAACGATACTTAGTGATGCTTAATGATGCTTAGTGATGCTTAATGATACTTAGTAACGCTTAATAATGCTTAGTGATATTTAACAACATTTAGTGATGCTTAGTGATGCTTAGTGACGTCTAGTTCAATAGATATATAAACCACCTTATTTTCCTTAGTTTTAGAGATATCCAAATATTGTATTTTATAATTAGAGGCATGCCATTTATCACGTGATTTTTACCATGGATACATGGTCAGAGGTAGTAATTACATCTATATATTATATTAATCAATCAGAATTAGATAAAGTGATCACACCATATATGGATAAAGGTAGCTACTAAGTAAAAAAAATCATGTGATAAATGGCATGCCCCTTACCTTTATAATTATTTATCTTCATTTATTATTATTAATAAACTCATGGGATTTTTAAAGAACAGATACCCTGAAATAGCCCTCTTGTTAAATTAATAAACTGTCTATTTTCTATTGTTGTATCTTAACAAACTGCTATAGAGAAGTATATAGTTTCTTAAAGACATAAAAGAAACTATACTTTTCTCTTGCACACCGCTTTACGCCCATAGAAAAGGGATCTCAGGAGCCATGGAATTGTTACTTTATTGGATTTAAAGAAGGCATCTGGTACTGTAACAATATAATCTAACTCTAAACTCTAGGGTTTTTCAAACTCAAATCAATATTTTAGTATATTTGAATTTGATCAAATCAAATAAGTCTTGATTTGGATTAAAAATTTTGTTCTTGAATTTGATTTGATTTAAATCAAATCAAATATTTCAAATATTTGAAAAAATTTTGTATTTGAGATCAAATATTTGATCAAATCAAATCAAATCAAATTGCGGAACCCTACTAAACCCTAACTTAACTATAAAAAAAAGCTAGCAAAAAAATTTAAAAACTTTTAAAAATTAGATATAAAATAGATTTAAATTTTATAATAATCTAGTTTTATTTTTTTAGTTTTAAAATACCTGATTTTGGAACTAGAATTTTATTATTTTTTCTCAAAAGTATAATATGAATAAGAGCATGGTTAACCCAGATAAGGTTTTTTTGAACGGGTCCAACCTAATATGCCAACCCTGTTTTACCATACTGGAAGCACTAGTTGATAATTATTAAATAATAGACTGATTTACAAACATAATATATATACATTTAGTTTGTTTTCTCTTTTACTCTAAACCAACTTACAAGAAAACTTTCGAATAACGGCAAATGAGCACGTGCCGCAAAGCGGCACTAATCAATTTGTCAAATTACCGTATTCGATAATTTGCCCAATAATGGTGTTATCCGGCAATTTATGACCATGATTGGTAGGGAGTCGCTCGCTGTTAATTTGAATAGGTCGTAACACATGAAGAAATTTTTTCATGATCATACAGTATGAGTTTGTCGGATAAAGATCTTTATATAGATATTTTTATATAGATATTGATTATTTACTATAATTAGATGCTGTACATATTTTCTTTTTTTGAATTTGAAATACTTCATATTCTTCTACGCAAAAACTACTTTGATTTCTAATTGCTTTTTCGTATGAATTATGCTTACAATAACAATTATTATTTTGATTATAATTATTTCCCATATAGATATCATAACCACCACCAAACGTTGGACCACAATCAGGATTATAATAAAATGCATATTTTGATTGTGATTGTTTTATACGACTTAAAACAGGAAGTTCATTAGTTTTTAACGAAAAAATAAAGCTATCATTGCAACTCATATAATTATTAACTGATTTATCCCATGGGATTGGATTATATCCACCAAGAATTTCATCAGTGCCTTTAACCTTAATTACCAAAATAGTATTTGCGAGCTTATCACATAAATTCCAAAATGTTTGTGCAGTAAAACCATCTCTTGTTCCATTAAGAAGCAGTTTAAACTTATATGGATGATTCATTACAGGATATATTTCAGTTTTCATATCAATCCATGATGCAATTTCTGTTGCATAATTTTCACTGATAATTTTTGAAGGAAATGGTTCAAAAGTTGGCATCGTACGGGGCGGAAGAATTGGTGATAATATTTGTCTATGTGGAGTAATAAATCTTATAAATATATCATCCCAAAGATTTTCTTCAAGAATATTTTTATACGGTTTTACTTTGTCAACAATATCATCATTTGATATTTGGAAATAGCGAATAAAAGGAAAACAATTTTGTAAAGCAGTCTTTAAAGTTAAAAAATTTTCATGGGACCAGTCCTTAAGATCGGTCGGTAAATCTGCGCTTTGAGCAATTCCCCATCTGATAACATGATCCCAAATTTTCCCTTCATCCATCTGTAAATCATCTCGCTTAATAAGTGAAATTAGAGCATTTTCTGGAAGATAGGTGAAGTCTTCTGAATCAAAAACCTTATCAGGATATTTTGCAATCATATCATTGCTCCATTTTTGTAATTCTTGAAGTCTCTCATTTTGTAAACTTTTGTGATAAACACGTGTAAAATTTAAACGAAGCCAGTGTGCATTTTTTTTAATTAATTGTATCTCAAGGTGTTTTACTAATTCATCAAGAAGAAACTCGGAAGCAACAAGAATAAGTTCAAATATAAATGAAGCGCCTTGGTCTTTTTTTAACGCAACCACACCACCATAAATATACCTTTAATTAAATTGTAAATTTAGTAATTACATAGCATATAAATAAATAGATTCGTAAAATCAATCCTTTATTTAAACACCTACAAACATATATATCTTGTTATACTGTAATAGGTTTAGGTATTAAATAAAGGACTAATTTACTGAACTATCAAGACAAAACAACTTACGTAATAATTATTTCAAATTGTTGAACAGAAACGTGTTTCAAATTAATCGTTTTAATATTATTTTTATCTTTTTTAGCATTTGCTAATTCATTACGGAAATACAAAGATCTATATCTTAAAATATTAGTGTGTGCTTGGAATGTCTTAATATTTGGCGATACTCCAACATTAATGATTGCATTAAAGTCTTCTTTGTCATCAAGAAGTTCAAGGCAATCATTTGAAAGTTTTTCGAAAAACTTTGCCATTTGGAAATTGTTTAGTCGGACCGAAATTCTGAAATACAGAAATATATATAATTTTGAGATAACGATAATCGGCCAGTTATATTTATAGTCTCGTGATGTACGAGTCTCCTAACTTAAAAATTACATGGATAATTGAATTAATTGCTATTTTTGGGGGTCGGTTAAAGCGGAGTTAACTCAATATATGATCCTACATACTGCATAAATTGGATTCTTTGATATCTATATATAAAAAAAGCATCAAAAAGGTAACCCTAACCCTAACTAAATTTCACTCCGCTTTAACCGACCCCTAAGTATGGTTTATATAAATTTTGATCGATTTAATTGAATTTTTTTTCTTGATATACATTCTGTATTCAATATATTTTTAATATAAAGTATTATTGTTGTAAAAGGAATTTTAAACAAAATAAATGTTGCTAATAATAACAAGTTATGCGCCTGGGAGCTTGTTTTTCAAAGATCGAATTCAAAAAACAGTGATACTAATAATTAGATTTTGATAATTAGTGATAATTATTCCTGTATATAATACTTGCATAAATAATATTTTAAAAAAATTGAAAAAACGGAGCAGAATTTGGATCGTCCCTAAGAATGTGAAATGATGTCACATATTTCACATGAATTTTAAAAATAATTTAATTGGGCAACCTGGTAACACTAATGTTGGTTTTAAGGAAAAAAAAAAAAAATTGCAATATCAATGATGCTTTCCATTTGGTGATGTCGTTTAGCCTGGATAGGATGGCGGCAGGGTTGGCAAATTTGTCCATTGTCATCAATGGAGCTCCGGTCCATTGACTCAAAAAATTAACTCCATTGAAGATATATTTTTTCAATGGACCAATGGACAATAGACTATATCGATTTATATAATTTTAATAGTAAAAAAAAAAAAAAAAAATTATTATTATAGACTTTGCAAACTAATTAAACTTGAATAGTAATTCTTTAATTGTCGAATTGTATGTGATATGAATTACCGGATTGAATAAAGCAAGAATAGGTTATAATCGATAACATTGTATAATTTTAATGCATGTTGATAAGGGTCAACGGATCAAAAAGAAAGGAAAGAACTGGTCAGGGTCACACGCCGTGCGTCACAACCCCACTCTCAAATCACGGGACAGAGGGCATGGGTCGGGATCAAAGAATGGATCAATCAGTTAAATTGCATGAATTAACACGCAACCAGATACGTAACAGAAAAGCCACCGACCACAATCGATATATAAAGAACCGAAAACAAGATGCTTCGACACCCTTTCCTACTTCGACACATTAGTCTTCGGCAAACAAATTTCTCAACCCAACCTCTCCCACCACATATTGTAGTCTCCTGATTCTGCCATTTTCCTATTTAACAGCCAGCCTGCTTCGAGCAGGCGGGAAACCACCAGCTGATGCTGCTTCTCGCTCATTCTACTTCTCGCTTGTTCTACTGTTACGATGATACCTGGCGCAATCTCACTTGCTAATTTTCTGGGAGCATATCATCGTTTCAGTTCGATTTACTTAGCTAAATTTACTTAGCTAAAATTACTTATAATGTCATAATGTATTCTGCGGACTTCATGTCCTTTAATTGAATTTATTTCCGGCACCTTTGGCTAGCCGGCATTTATCCAACACATAACCAGTCGTACTGATGCTTTTTGTATTTATTACTACAGACTTACAATATGCATAATCTAAAGGATAATCGCATATAACAATAAAAGGTTCGATCTGTAAGATCGAATCTACATTTTGATTTTTCTTTTAACCAGAATCAAAGTAACGATGCTGTTGAACCTTAAATAAAGATTAGGTAGTTGTTATTAAAGATATGATTTGGTGTATTAG
>QKWP01000305.1:11501-84630 GCA_003550325.1 Gigaspora rosea | reverse complement strand
AACACAACACCGTGAGATCATAATACCCACATGATCTCGTCACTTTCGAGTGTTCTTTCGCATTTCAGACCTTGATCCATCGATAATTCTTGATGCAAAATAAACCATCGAACGGAATTCTATCAAATGTTCCTTGCCCAATCTGAATCTCGATCACGATAACTCCAAGATTTTAAATATGTTATGCTTGACTTCAAAATTTCAGGTGCTATATACAACGAACTCTACAATTTTTCCTTTCTTTTTTTAAAAAGTCCAAGATCGATAATATATGCAAAGCAAGGGTTTGCAAAATGTTTTCACTGTATAAAATCCCCGTGATGCGAATGAATCGACTCAAGATTAAGGCTATACAGTGTAGTGTAAGAGATTCATTTTATCTTTCAATTTTAATTGTGATACTTGTACAAGATTTTTTTTCTTGCAAAATCTAAAATATTACAACACTTTTCAAGTTACTGTGATCAAATTCCGTGCATCACACGGAAATCAGAAATCTAGAAAAAATTGTTCTACGGTATTTCGAATTCCAACTAATCAAAGACCTAAAGAGCTACAATGTAAGGAAACAAAATTTAGTTCGTATTTGAAAAAAAAGCAATAAATAATAATAAAAAAATTAAACCAGAACAATGAGTGAAAACTGGGGTTGGTTAAAGCGGAGTTAACTCAATATATGATCCTACATACTGCATAAATTGGATTCTTTGATATCAAAAGCATCAAAAAGGTAACCCTAACCCTAACTAAATTTCACTCCGCTTTAACCGACCCCTATTTTTGGTTAACTATAAAATTAACCATGTATAAAGTTTAAATTTTAAAAATGGTTTATTCTTAATTAACAGTTAATAAATTAGCGACATAGTCACGCTGAAACCAGAAACGTAATATTTTATATATGATTTATTTTTAGTTTTTTTTTTGTCTTTGAAAATGACTGTTTTAAATTGAGATCTTGATCCCGGGTGTTATTTGGATCACTTCTGCACTTGACAGGTGAACCCACCTGGATTCTACTTGATAGCATCACTATTTCTAAGAATTTGTTATCTGATCTAAGATTTGTGTAATAAATAATTCAATTGGTTTAATTGATAGATGTTTGATTTTAAAATGGTATTATATTGGTTTGGTTATACGCATTGTTACTATAACTCGAAATGCCAATATTATTATTATTATTTTTAGAGATCAATCCTAGAAAATCAACAATAAACTTGATCCTCAAAACCTAAATTTCGTAAGTAAAGATTTATCAAATTTGACAAACGCGCCATAATATCAATATACAGGTAATTTGCAGTGATAACATATGAATAATATATAACGGCAATTTACAATGATAATACATAGATTAATTTGCATAATAGTAATGAAAATAACCTAATAACAAATACTACCATTCACAAATCCCAGGTCTTTTATTATATCACAAAAAAAAATTCTATTAAAGAGCATTTATATTTTTTAATCATTATACCAGGCAGCCTAAACTTCCAAATTATAATGCTTCAGTTTAATTAACACATATATTTTATAATACGCACTCGGATTCTTTATCATAAAGTTTTATAAAGTATAGTAATTTATTACCACAAACGAATATCAACTTCATCGACCTCAAGTATATACGTACAGTACATACGTACGTACCAGATACATAAACTTTTGTCATTTAAATCTTACACATATGTATATATTTCAATATTGTTTAACTGATCACATTTTCAACAATTATCCAATCAAACTTATGAATTTGCTCACAGTAAGTTCTTCGTTTCTGGTATAAATATACTGTAAGTAATTGTTATTCATGTTAATATTGTAATATAGCGTATATTTTATTTTTTATCTTTGTTACTTTTATGTCAGCGATAAGCGACATGTTTAGGATAAACTAAAACGATATCGTAATATTATATGCTAATGAACTAATAAATCGAATTCATATCTCGTTAGGTCTAATTTATTATAGTGTTCCGATGAATCATTTAGTTAATCAAGTCGGCAACGATTGATAATTTTATTGGACAACTAATCGACTGATGACGATTAATCGATTAGTTATTTTTATACTAAAATCAGGAATGTGAAATACACTCTGAGATACATTTTGTTTCATATCGGCGAATTTACGGAATTGGTCCTAAATTTGTATCCTTAACGTTATCCGTACATATAAAGATAATTGAAGGGGTAAATAGATACAATTACAATGTAATTCTGTAATTGTATATATTTACCCTTTCAATTATCTTTATATGCACGTATGTATATTTGTTTGCTACAAAATTTGGGGTTCATTTTGCGGATAACGTTGAGGATACAATTTAGGGTCATTTCAGGGACCAATTCCGCAAGGCTGTTAACAATTAATGCGTGGCTAAAATATCAACAAATTTTTGAAGAGACAGGATTCAATATATATGTTCATCGTGAATTAATTGAACTAGAATGATCTGAAAAAACTGAAGCAGAGAAAGCTGCAGAGAATCGGCGTCGCGTTGTAAATGAATTAATTGAAAGAATACGAGATGTGTATTCTAGAGTTAAGGAAAGAGGAAATGCGCAAACTTGCGCATTTATTCGGGAATTGAATATGCATTTAGAACCCGGCACCAGCATATAGCGACGCTAACTACGGCACCAACAAAAGCGGAATATCCAGAAGACGACACTAATCGAACAATGGTACCAACATATAACGACGCCAAACTACGGCACCAACAAACCAGAAGACGCCACTAATAGAAACAAGTACCAGCAAAAGCGAAATATCCAGAAGACATTACTAATCGAAACTACGTCACCAAGCAAGAAGCAACAACGACGAGAGAATACGACACCAATAAGTGACGACACTGGTGAAACCAAGACACCAATAATTAGACGACGCTATGGGCGAAAACACCAATGATGACGCGATCAAACGAAAAGCTGATTAGAAAACTATACTTCTGTTATAGTAGTGGTGGATTTCACATTTGAGTTTTTTTAAATTTTTATTTTTTAAAAAAAAAAAAATAATTGAAAAAAAATAATTGAAAAAAATTAAAAAAAAAAATAAATAAATTAAAAAAAAGCGAAAAAATAAAATAAAGAAAAGTGAATTTTATTTTTATTTATTTAATTTTTTTTTCTAATTTATTTATTTAAACTATGGTGAGTATTGCTAGGAGAAAACTTGTCATCGGGTTTTCAATTATATTTTGTACCGGACTCAATCTATCAAATTTGTTAGAGATTGTGTCCGGTACAAAATATAATTGAAAGCCTGACGGCGGTCTTCCTTTGGAATTGTGCGATTAATTGATCCTTACGACAATTTCGTTGAAATTCATATTACGAAATGCGGATATTAATACGTAGCATAATTCTATAATAAAAAAAAGATGGTTACCACTTAACCGGTAAAACTATTTTCCACGAATTAAATATTGAATTTCAAGCTATGAGCACTACGTACTTATATCAAATAATTTTCGTGTCCCTTTCCCTTTCATTTGTTGATATATTGTATGCGCATATTTGCGATAGCGGGAATAACAAATAATAAATGTTGCTGGAAACTTTTTTATTTACTCGTTAAGTAAAATCGTATGTTTGATCAAATCAAATTCAAATTTATTAATAATTTGATTTGATTTTGCGGAACCCTAACCATAGGTTCGTTTTAGTAAAGTAAAAGGCTTATTTATTATTAATAACATTTAATTTTGTTTCATCGGTTTGTTTTTAGAGCGTCTAAATTCTAAAACAGTTAATTTTTTTCATCTAACCTCTTAACAAATTATTATTATCAATTTTTCATATTATATTATGGCAAGATGTTATATACTAAATAAAAATATGTCAAATTATGGGCTTTTTTTATACAGTATACTACTGTAAAAATATGTAAAATTTAATTTATTAAACTTTATTAAAAATTTTCAAATACAGTATTATACATGTTATATCTTACAAAAAACTAATTATTATTATTATTTTTTTTTATTAAATTTAATAAACATCTATATAATAAAAAATACAATTAATAAAAGTTTGAAATACTTAGTTTCGGAAATTATCTCTTCTACTTGTCCCAACCACTACGTAGAGGTGTATCTCATTGGTTGTTAAAATATAATTTTTGTTTCTTGTAAAACGTTCAATTTGAAAATCTCTTTATTTAACCAACGATCATCGATGATATATTTACATAACCTTTTAAGGGTTAGAAAAATCTATGAGTGATGAATTTCTATTATATAACTACGAACTACGAAACAATAAATCTAGACTACATTATCAGCTATTCAGCATCAGATATCAAAACCTGGGCCTCCAATCCACGTCTCGCATGCTTGTGACATCTCTTGTTACAATTAGCTTATTGTTATCGAATTTAATATTAAGAATATGTCCTTGGCATAGTTGTTGGGAAGGTAAAATAGAGGAGGTTAGGCGTTGGGACCCACCCGTTTAGATTAACAGTGTAATTTAATATTCTTGTATCTTTTTTTAAAAAATTTAAATGCCGCCTAATACTCGTATCATACCCCAACCATATTCTCTCTTGCTTCTCCCGTACAAGAGCAGGTTGTTATTCAAAGAAGTTTTTTTTATTTAGTTCGCTAACAACAACCTCTACGTCCAGGTTTTTTTGCCTTATCTAATTGTTCACGCGTTGATTTTAAATCCTTCACACGTTGATTTAAAAGGAATCTGGCCTTTATCTTGCATCTAACTGGAAATCGAGCAGCTTCGCAGATTGTTTTGAGAGATGATAACCAAATTTTTAAAGGCTGATTCACACTGTTACCTTTAGTCGTTTCATAGGTGATAAATCCAGGTTTTTTGACTGTTTACATCATAGGAACGTAACCGGTTTCTTATACAGAATCAGTAGATACAGGGGTGATGCAAAAAAGCTGGACGTTATCGAGTATAGCCTAAGTGGCGAAGAAGAAGCGAACTAAGCGTGGGAATGAAAACAAAAACTCGGTATTTAAATACGTTTCACCTGATCATCAATTTTGATTGGTGATTAACGTGTCTAATAATACTGCAATACATTATACTCCGCAGGCACGTGATTTTGAACCAATCATGGCACAGGATCGGGTGTAACGTGAAAACGAAACAAAACAGCCGGCAAAATTTGGCTTACACAACCACCTTCTGCGACTTAACAAAAAAATTTCTTGCAAAATTTTGCTATATATAAGGCTCTTGCTAACGTCGTACGAACGCTCACCCTTACCCTAATATCGAAGGTTAACTTTTTAATCGAAAAATGCAATGACGCGTCGCGATTTTGGTTCCTATGTATGTTCAGCAATATGTCAATTCTCGATACAAATCTTATTGTAGTATATTTTTCTCTTAACTCTAAGCTCAAATTAAATTTGAGTTTCTGGGATTATGTAAAATTCACTCGATCATGACCTTATAATGAATCGAATTTTGTTGTTTAATATAAATTTAGAAAATTTATCTCAGTTTCTTATTTTCAATATATATATCGTTAACGTTTTATTATAAAATTGAACATATTGAAATTTTGTATTATTCCTATGGATGAAACCAGAAAACGCATATGGCCACCATGCGAGGCTGATATTCCTTCTGAATAATCTTAATTTTCTTACTATGATATATATTGTAAGTGGGAACGGGATTTAAGTAGATTTGGAATTTTCTAGTTAAGACATAAAAGCTCTATTTCTTGTACGTAATAAAGAAAGAGCCGTTGTTGAATTATGGCTGTAACGAACTAAAGGCTAGAGTAAATAGCATGAGGTTTTTGCTGAGAAAATGACCCTCCGGAACTATATAGATTTTATGATCCTTATTGTTTTCTTAACAAGGGCCCTCCCTATCTATCGGTTATACTGCGATTGAGTTGCATATCTGATATAACGAATAATACTGTATAAGTATAACGAACATTCATATAATTAGATAAACGATTGTAGTCTACTTAATAAAATTGCATAGGTTACTATTAAAAAAACTTGTACCAATTCTGATCAATCAATCGTATTCGCGAAAATATCCAATTTTTGATGAATTCAAGACACCCTCAATCCGAGGTAAATTCTTTACACTCATTTAAATACTATCGACAATCTATAATGAGCATTTATATATGTTGTACGTTGAAATAGATTGTAGCAGAATTCAAAAATTGACTCGATTTGTTATAGGATTCGAATTCAACTTAAAAAATAAAATAAATCATAATAGAAACAAAAATAAAACTACAGTTTATTTATTTTTTGTTAAAAAATGACCGAGTTGCAAGAATATCCATTTATAAATCTCTCGAACCAATCGGCATTGTAAAGCTTTTACTACATGAGAAGATTAAGATTTCTGTAAAGTTTTACAAAGATCCATTAAATACAACTATTAAAATTGTCATTGGCCAAAAAACATTCGATTTACAAAATTTTGGAACGTTGATGAGTCTCATTATTGAATTGGATATAAAGTAATTCAAGTATTCAAAAAATTAAATTGAATTCTTTAGAACCTAAACATTATGAAAAACTTCACAAGCGCAAAACAACCAGTGTAACAAATCTTTTTGTAATATGAGTCTACAAATTGCAATTGTGTTTCATACACTAGTGTAAATTAAGAAGGTTTAAAAAATTTCCAATTTATTTGATTAACATAATAGTTAATATATTTATAACTGGAGAAAGCCTCAAAAGATTCACTCAAATGGTTTTATTAAATTAAACGTTAACACCTTTTCATCGCCACCGAGTTAATATATATATTTAAATAAAGATTAGAATACTGTATATATGCTTCATCATCGATGATAAATGTAACGTTTCTTTTAAAGCATAAAATATTAAATTATTCTATCACTATGATACAAAATGTCTAACAGCATTTTTAATCCCATTCATCGTCATCATCGTTATTCACATCCGCGAATCCAAATATAGTTTTGCGTTCTTGTTTTTTCGGTGTTTCTTGTTTTGTTATGACACCTAATAAGATCAATAAGTTCAAACTTAGAAAAAATAACAAACGATTCCATTTTATATAGGAAAATATCTAAATTACCGCTTTGAGATAATCGAAGTTCAAGCACGGCTGTTGTAAATGAATCAGTGTTTCCTAGATCATCAAAACCGATAATCCTAGAAACAAGACATGTATAAATAGAATAGTTGAAACGAAGTTTACATCAAGTTCGAATAGTAAGATAGTTACCTATCTACAGAAATTCCGTCTATAAAAGATATAACACAAGGCAAGACTTGTATAGAGAGTTTTTCAACCAAAAAAGGAGCATTTTCGACATTTATTTTTACAAATCTTGTTTTAAATTGACGAGTTGCGATTGTCTATTCATCATAATAGATTCAGAATTAATCAAATATATATATATTTTTGATGGAATATATGCCAAAACGTACCGTAAGGTGTTTGTCCATAATCTGGCATCTTCGAAATTCTTTATGAAAGAAATGTACGACACATTGTTTTGTAGTGGTAGTTATCTTAAGAATCTCTTTTTCGTCTGTAATTTCAGTGTATGAACCATGCTCGTTCTGACGCATTTCTTGTAATTTTGTCATTCTGCTCATTGAACGCATAGAAGAATAAAATAAACCAATAAATCGGTTCGAAATAGATCGTTATAATTTTTGTCAGACGCATACTCTTGTTTCAATTGTTCCATCCTTTGTTCACGAAGGTTTGCAATCATAAAGTCGTCATCATTTTCTAATTCTTCAAACAATTTTTCTTCGTCGTCCTCATCTCTTAAATCGGTGGCTTTATCAAGTGTTTCTTGAACACGTTCGTCAACGGGCTCTTCTCGTAGCCTATAAAATAATAATATTATTGTTAAGGCTTTCGTACGTATAATGATCTAAAAAAAATTGAATAATTGCAAATATATACTTTTCTTCGTCTTGTTGGGACATGATTATGAGTTTAGAGGTAGCTTTTTAATATATACTGTACAAAAATATAGAATATAGTAAAATTTATATTTATATATAGGTATATCGATGTGTAGATCAAAAAAAGTAGGCTCACATATAATTCGCGAATAATCTAAGGAAGCATAAATTGAAAACTTCGATTATGCATAATATCTGGTATATGCAGAGAGATTAATTTTTTTTTCGGATTTTCAATGTGGAAAATATGCTGACACTTTACGTAAACGAGTATTAAAGTCTGCATACTTGCATGGTCTCTAATGACTTAAATAGATATGGGTCTTGTCATTCCATCGACGTGTATTTCGAATCTAAGGTATATTTTCTTCAAAATCTTTTGCTTATCGAATTGACTTTAATTTTTAATCTAATTGTGATGGCTCCTCTGAACCTCTTTGATTCTAATTTTCGCTCATTAAATTTCGATTTTGAATCTTTTATCTATGCGAACGAAATTCTTAAACCAGTTACACCAAAGACGAGTAATCTATATCATATCATTTTATCATTTTACAACGGTCATTTTTTTTCTAGAATAATATTCAATTGCTTTTTCGCTCAAAACATAACAGATGAAAACAAGAAACAAAACGGTCAAAAAACTGTTTGCAAACATTGGTTAATTGGAATCTGCTTTCGTAACCAGTGTTCATATTTGCATACTTATGATTTTAACAACATGCCTATATGTCCAACGATGAAAGGCATGGATTTTTATATTCAAAAAAATTGAATACCGGTAATAAAAAAAAAAAACCATAGCAAAGGGTCTAAAAAATTTTTTTAATTTCACACAGCACATGGAAAATGTAGTCGAGTTATGTGTGTATTCTCTCACCAGATGGACAATAAAGGGATTAAGCTACGTAGATGCCGAGACTACACACGGGGATTTTGTAGTCGCGGTATTTAATGATCTTTATAAATATTCTTTTAAAGAGATTTGATGCAGAAAGTAATTGATTATCTTGTTTTTAAGGACCTGTTTGTCCAAACAAACATATTCGACGTGTAATATGCCCTCTGTATATTACGGGATTTTGTCCCCAAGGACCAACTTGTAGTAATGTTCAGTATGTAACAAATTGGACTATTGATATAGTATCGCTATTAACATTCTCTTGTGATTTTTTTTTTTTAGTCCAAAACATATCAATTTCTTCGAACAATCTCACAATACGATGAATCTTCCATGCAAGAAGAAGTGGATACCAAGAGAAATGTAATATTAGGTCATGAAAAAAGAGCATAACATTTGAATTTGATCAACTAATTAACTAATTACAGTTAAAATTTTTTTCATCGTTTTTTAAAAAATCAAAAAACAAGATTTTTTTTTTTTTTTTTTTATTGCGAAGTGATTATTTGATTAAAGAATTTGGATGTATTTCATTAATACTTTTAAAATTGAATTCGCCTCAAAAAGTAAATTAATATTTAAGATCCAAAACTGGTTTCTCGATATTAACGATACTATTAATAAAAGATTATGTGACTAAATAATTCTTTAAAATGATTTTTTATTTTTTTTTCAATCAATCAATACCTTGATAAAACCAATATCTTTGGAATATTCACGGAAACATTGACGGCAGACGTTAAGGTTGTATTTGCGAATCAAACCAGCACGGTGAGCACAAACCCGACTTTTTTTTTTTTTATTATTAAAATTAGGCAAATATAAAAATGCATATAAATGTTAGGTTCTTTCATTACTTCAACTACCGTTAAAAGTTATTCATTAAATTACCATTCTCGGGAGCCTTTTCCATAGCGACGAGGGCGAGAAAACCAAACTTGGTCGTGTGCCATCTTTATTATTATCGTGAGAGAGGAGGTTCTAAAATTTAAAATTTTTCGTCATATAAATGTGCAAAATTCTATTCACATGATTTACATTTACTAATTGGATATACCAGTTACACATGCGACAAATCTACATATGGGCCGATTTGTCTCACTTCGTTTATATCACCTGTTGATTGTCGATTATATATCATATGGGCCACGTGTACACAACTTGTACACATATCTGATATTTGATATCAGATAACGGATAAACAGATATTACTGTATTACCGCGAAATAACGCGCAGGGGTGAAATTATGAATTTCGGCCTAAATTAAGCTTAATTCGGGCCGAACCTCGAAATAACGCCCATGGTCGTTATTTCGCGGTAATACGGGTACGAGAATTAATCGCATGAAAGATTGCGATATGATAGAAAAATTCAAAATTTTAAAAAAAATTTTATTTTGGAAGACTTTACTTACTAATGATTTTGAAAACTTTTACTTCGTAGCGAATATTTCAAAATACCATTTCATACTGCAATAAATAATTTTCTGGAACATAATTTTAAGATAAAACTTTAAAGAACACTTTCAAAACACCTTATAAAGAATCTTTTTATTCAAAATAACAATGATCCCCGTGTTTGATACAAGTAAAAGGTTTGTACACGAATGACAAAAATTTTGTACACGAATGACCTAAACATTTTAAATAAAATAACAATATTTGTAAGCATAAAAGTATTAAGAAATGTATATAAAGACGAAAAATATGGTATAAAAATATCATGTCTATAGTTATTATATTTACTTACTGTAATTTCACCGAACACCAATTCCCAAAGATTAATATACTAAGACAACCTAAACGTTTAAATCAAGTATAAATAAAAAAAATACAAAGACAACAAAGACAACAAGACGAAAAAGAGGGTATAAAATTTTGCTAATGCTCTAGACACCTTGCAAAGTGTTATACCTACCATTTAGCTAACTACCTTTTAATTGTTGTGGAGTTAATTTCGCGAAAAACAAATTCCCAACAAATTCCCAACCTGGCGATTTCAAGAAACTTTTTCGAAACAATAGTTTGTGATTGGTTAAAAATATCATTTCATCATTGGGATCTATTTTTAATGTAAGATAAATTCGCAATAATCACCATCAATATTAATTTGATTGGTACAATTTTGAAGATCTTATTCGAAAACCTCACCAAAAGATCCATATGGTGAGACAAATCGGCCCATATGAATTGGTTATTGTTTTTAGTGCACCAATACTGCAATAGTGGAACTTTTTGCCTTTCACAAAATTAACAAATTTTAGGGGCATGCCTCCCTAAATTAAAGAAATCAAAGGCATGCCTTTAAGCTAAAGCTGTGCCCTGAACCCTATGCTTGACAGACATGTACTAGTTATCAGTCGTGTCGTAGATAATAACTAATTATTCATCTACTAAAGACTCGACTGATAACTTTGTTATCCGACATGTAAGCACTGAATGGTCTTATTCGACCACCTCCTTAATATAAATATGCAAATATTCACTCACCTCTTCGAGGTGAGTGAATTTTGTATATTGTATTAGAAGGTGACAGAATAAGTTATACAGAAATCATTCAGTGATCACATAGTACGTGTCTGTTTATAATTAATATCATATTAACTTTATACTTACTATTGATAAGTTGGCTATATATACTGTATATATTGTACTACGTTAAAATTTTCAGCTTATCTATATAAAACTTTTTTTTACTAAAACAACTCTCTTTGCCTTCTAAGTAAACTTGTTCTATGCAAAATTTCACGGGTACGTAAGTATTTTTGTCCATTTTTCTAACCTTTTATTAATAAGTAAAACAATCTTAAACTTTTGAACAAAAAATTTTTTTAAAAAATTTAATTCGATTTTTAATTAGTAAAAGGTCGGAAAAATGGATGAAAATACTTATGTACCCGTAAAATTCTGCGTAGAACAAGTTTACTTAGAAGGAAAAAGAAATTGTCTTAGTAAAAAAAAAAGGTTTATATAGATAAACTGAAAAATTTTAAAATTAGTCTACAGGTCTATAGCCTAAACTTTCCTACATAAAATTTTACATATATGTGTAATCAATTTTAAACTTAAAATAAATATTTATTTTTGGTAAAAATATAACTTATATTTTGAATTGAGCAAATTTTACATTCTTTTTTCGATTTGTTTAATTGTAAAACTTTGATGTTTTTTTATTATAATAACTATTAAAATTAGTGTGACAAATCGTGTGACTGATAAAGATATTCTATTCGCTAGCGACGAAAAAATTTTTTTGTTTCACGATCATCCGAATTTCAGTACAATGAATATCGTTTGGCTTGTGTAACGAAACTTATCCAAAAATAACACCAATTTTTTGACCAGCAAATTTTTGACCCAACACTGAATATAAAATTACTGTTGTTAATTAGCATGTAAGTTACTGCATTTTTTTTTTTTAGCGCTAATTAGCGCTAAGTTGAAATCGTTTGCAATTTGTGCAAGAGTAATTTCCTTGTTGCTAAATGTCTGGTCAAATTGGTCAAACCTATTATATAATAAAATATAATATATATATTATATAATAACATTATTTGACCAGTACAGATCCTTTGACCAGATCGGTCAAATTGGTCAAATTGGTCAGGTCCAGGTCAAACTGGTCTGGTCAAGATTTATATTATAAATATACCGATACTGTATATTAATATTTATTAATATAAGGGAAAAATTACAAAATTTTATTGTTGGCTGACAAAACCGATCTAAATTAAATATCATATACCGGTATTTTAGTTATTATTATACTGAATTTTTGAAAAATCAAATTGGCTCACAAATTGATATTACGCAAGTCTAATTACTACAGTAGACGATAGATTTTTCTATCTAGCATTAGAACTTAGAAATTCTAGTTTCTTCGTGAATCATGACCTTTCTTATTATATCTACCACAAGTAACCTGGTTTTCAGTTGTTGTTTATTCACGACTACATAAACGAGTTCCTGCTTGTCTGATTATAGGTTACGTGTTATCAAAAACTTGCATCTGACATGACGTTAGTTATAAAAAATATGCCAAGAGAATTTGTGTTAAGAAACAATTCTACACATTTTTTATTGCGCATTCGAATTTACTAATTGATTATCATCCGAGTTATTAAGCCACGGGACTTAAGCTATGGGTCTTTAAGCGCTGAATTATTTTGGGTCCTTATTTCTGTATAATGAATTAGTCCATCAAAAATCTAACTCGGTTAACCCGATTCAGGTTCAGGGTGATTCTAATCTGGCGTACAACGTATAACGATAAAAACATGTGAAATCGCGTAATTTCTGTAATTAGATGGGATCGGGATCTAACAGTTACTGATATATATACTTTTAAAATTCATCTAAACTTTATTCAATTTAAAAAAAAGAAAAATGGAACCAGAGTCGTCTGTACCCTCTCAAAGGCCAAGCCGGAAAAATTACAGTCTTGCTACAGAGCTAGTTTTTATAGACAATTCAGATGGGACAGGCGTTAGAGACCTTTATAATGCTTCCTCTATACCGATTTATCAGACAGCGACCTTCAAGCAATCATCAGTATCAAGAATGGAGGACTTTGATTATACAAGAAGCGGAAATCCAACCCGTTCTCACTTAGGTAAGTTTTTTTTTTATGAGCACTTAATCAGTTGCTAATTTATAACTTACCAAAATTCAACTTTATATAGAGAATCATCTAGCAAAAATTATGTCTGCGAGTCGTGCATATGTCGTGAGCAGTGGTATGAGTGCATTGGATGTGGTAGCTCGTTTGGTCAAAACTGGCGAGGAGATAATTGCCGGGGATGATTTATACGGAGGTAAGAATTTATTATGCTTTGATTTATGTACTTAACATAAGGTAGAGTCTAAATTATCTTTTCTTTTTTCTAGGCACAAATCGACTTCTTGCGTTTCTTAACAAAAATTTTGACATCAAAACGCATCATGTTGATACAACAAAACCGGATGCACTTTTACCGTATTTACATCCTACAAGGACTCGTCTTATTCTTTTAGAATCACCTACAAATCCATTGATTAAAATTTCGGACATTCCAAAAATTGCATCGATCGTACATGAACGATGTCCAAATGCTTTGATAGTAGTTGATAATACCATGATGTCTCCTTACCTTCAAAGACCGTTAGAATTCGGTGCGGATATCGTGATACATTCTGGAACAAAATATCTCAGTGGACATCATGATTTAATGGCTGGCGTGATCGGTGTTAAAAATGAAGTTGTTGCTGAGGTAAAAAAAGATCGAGACATAAAATAATAATTACAGTTTATCTTACAAATTGTGTAAATATTATAATTTTGTTTGATAGAGCGATCCATCCTCTGATACCTACTTTTTCATTGCAGAAAATTTATTTTACCATTAATGCAACTGGGTGCGGTCTTACACCATTTGAATCATGGTTGCTACTTCGGGGAATTAAGACTTTGGCCGTCAGAATGGAAAAACAACAAGCTAACGCGATACGAATAGCAGAATTTCTCGAGTATCATGGGTTTAAAGTTATGTACCCTGGCTTAAGATCTCACCCACAATATGATATACACAATACTATGTCCCGTGGACCAGGTGCCGTAATGAGTTTTTTGACTAATGATGTAGAAATCAGTGAACGTGTAGTGGAATCCACAAAATTATGGTCCATTAGTGTCAGCTTTGGATGTGTCAATTCATTAATAAGGTAAGAAATTCTTTTAGAAATAATTTTTTACTTATTTTTGAGGAATTCTAAGATGATTATCTGCCGAAATTTAAGTATGCCATGTAGAATGTCACATGCGAGTATTCCTGCCGCAGTACGGAAAGAAAGAGGTTTCCCAGAAGATTTAATTCGTTTATGTGTTGGAATTGAAGTAAGTTTTTTTTTTAAACTATGAAAAAATGATTTTCGATACAATAACTGATTTATATAATTTTTTTTTTACAGGATGCAAATGATTTAATTGAAGATTTATACTCTGCATTAGTTAATGCTAATGCCATAAACGTCATAAAACAAAATGGTTATACGCATTAAATAAATAACTCCCGTGATTTAAATTTTGGACAATAACTGTGTTTTACTGTAATAAAATAAATAATTAAAATAAATAAATAACCTGTATACGCAAGACTTACATACAGCATCAGTGAACTATTAAAAGTAAGTTTTGCCGAAAATAGTAGGACTAATTCGGCTCAGTTAAAACCTCGTACGCATATAAGTCCATACGGATGTACTCATGATTATACTACAGTACTACGTAAAATTGATATTACTACCGAGCTTGGCTTTTATTTTAGTTTAAAAAATTTTTGACAATAAACTTAAAAGAACATACTAGCATCGTAAAAATATCATTTAAAATTCAATTCAGAAAACTACGATCTTTCAGTAAAAAAATAAAATAATAACAATCCAACACAATGTCACACGTGGCCAAGGGAGCAATGCGCTCAATGTATGTTTCTTTCAACGTTTATTCTGTAAAAATGAACTTAAGCTTTGGTTATTAGCCTTTAAATCCTTATGCTTGACTTGTACTGATATTTCTTTAAATATTATTAAAATACCATAATAATTCATAGAAAAAATTATACTAAGGGTTATTCAGATATGCAAGCAAAAGTTCGTTCTGCCACGTCAAACGATCCATGGGGCCCTAGCGGAACTGATATGAATACAATTGCTCAAGCTACATATAACCCGTAAGTACCATTAAATTTTAAATCAAGAAAAAAACAAGCCGGCAAATTAAAACCTAACTTTTGTGAGAATTTAGACATTATTTTATAGAAATAATGGAAATGATCGATAAAAGATTGAACGACCATGGTAAAAATTGGAGACATGTTTTTAAAGTAAGTGATTGCGAATCTATCGTGTTTTTATTGAAGGATAATTCAGAAAGTAAATTTTTTGTTCAATCCTTTTCTTCTGCTTCTGTTTTCCTCTTCTTTTATTTTTTCTTAATTGTAAAATTCATATGATTTTTTATTTTTAATTTTTACATAGGCCCTTACTCTCTTAGATTATTGCCTTCATGTAGGGTCTACAGAGGTTGTTGCTTATGCTAAAGAAAATCTATATGTAGTAAAAACTCTACGAGAGTTTCAATATATAGATGATGATGGGAAAGATCAAGGTGTTAATGGTAAGCTTAGGAAATTATTAAGTTTTACTTTTTTTTTTATTTTAATGCATCTCATTATAATATTTAAATATTACACAGTACGACAAAAAGCTAAGGATATCACTAATCTTCTCCAAGATGATGAGCGTCTTAATGCAGAAAGACGTAAAAGAGCTAATATGAGAGATCGTTTAACAGGTTCTAATGAATTGCCCGGTTCTATTAGTCGAAATATAGATCATGCACATGATTATTATGATCATGCTGGAAATTTAGATGATGAAGATGCTGATATTAAAAAAGCGATGGAAGAAAGCTTAAAAACAGCGAACGAAAGTGAGAAAAATAGGTAAAATTGAGGGTCTATTTATCTATTGATTTATTTATCTATTAATCTATTATTTATTTATTTACTTATTTATTTATTTACTTATTTTTCAAACCTTCACAATTTGTTTTATTTCGAATTATGTTTAATGAAATGCAGTAAAAAAGAAAAAGAAGATTTAGAGAGAGCGATCAAATTAAGTAAAGAAGAGGAAGAAAAAAGGCAGGCAATGCTCGAAAAGCAAAATGAAAAATTATTATTTGATTCATCGTTAGTAACTTAATATTATATATTATATATATATTATTATTTCTTTTTTTTTTCCTATAAAATACGAAAATTATTTTTTCACAAACAGATACACTTCCAATACCAGTCAGCTCACACAACAACAACAACAACAACAACAACAACAACAACAACAACAACAACAAACAGACTTCTTTGGCAATCCGATAACTTCATATGCGAATCCTCAATTCAATCTACTTAATCAATATAGTGGAAATCAGAACAGCAAACAATTAGATCCCTTTGGATTAGTTGACGACCAAGCTCTAATTAACAATCAATCACAATATTTGAATAATCCATATCAATTACAACAACAATCAATCAATCCTTATCAGCAATCACCAACATTACAAACAAATGTTTCTATTGGATCAAACAATCCTTTTGGTCCATTTTCTCAACAGCAGCTACAACAACAGCAGCTACAACAACAACAGCTACAGCAACAACAGCAACTACAACAACAACAGCTACAGCAACAACAGCTACAGCAACAACAATTGCAGCAACAGCAACTACAGCGATCAAATTTCGGAACCACATCATACCCAACAAGCAATAGTATCACTTCTTCTGGAAGCTTGGCATCTAACTTTAGTTCGCCAAATTTGACAACTTCAACAACTTCATTTGATGTGTTTAATAGTAGCAAACAGCAACCGGTATGTAATTTTCTGCATTAATACATTCATTTGTATTTATACATAAGTTCCTATTAGTATAAGAATTGATATTGTTAGCTTTTCATTCAATTACATTTTATTTATAATTTCTAAATACTTTATTATATCTGCTAATTTCGACAAATACATTTTGTTAATATCCAAATCTATTTATCTTTGAATCTTAAAGGTTCTTAAACCCAACTCTTCTGATGAAAAACATCCAGAGTTGGCTGCTCTCTTTGGAAATATTGGGTTAGTTATTTAATTGAAAATTCTATTTATTGTGACCATTGTGACCAACATTAATCGTTTTCTATACAAATATGTAGAGAAGGTGGTGGTATGGATACCTTTGGAAATACGGGTAATCTTCGTGTCCCAACGTAAGTTATATAAAAGCTTCACTTAAAAAAAAAAAAAGGTTCAGTAAATTAATTGTTAAGTTATTATTGATAAAAATAGTGGCTCAGGATTTGCCAATAGCATGTTGAATGAGCCTTCAAACAGCATACATTCTCCAAGAAGGTCCAATTCCACAGGCAATCTTGGTCAGCCAAATCCATTCCTTAATAGCGGAGACACCAACAGCGTTAGCAGTGGAGCTTTTAACACCCTTCCATCTAATTTTAATTCCTCATTCACGAACGTTAATCAAGTAAAGTTTTTTTTTTATGTCTTTTGTTTCTTTAAACTTCAACATTAACTAAAATTTTATCGATTTACTTGTCACAGCCCGCATCATCGTTTTCCACTTCATCCTATACAACAACTAGCCTTCCCACTAGTAATAGCCTTATTGACCTTGATACAAGCAGCTTTAGCAGTCAAGCTAGCAAAAACCCCTTCCAAACACAGCAGACAATAAGTTCGAGCGATAATAACAAACAAAAATCTCTCATGGACCTTCAACGAGAGCAGCAGCTCCTTCAGCAGTCGCAAGGGTTTAATCAAGGTACTAATGTGGGATTCGGAAATCCATGGTTATCATAACCTGTTTTTGAACATTTTCAAAAACTTTGGTCTTGTGGGTTGTGGGTCTTGTGATGGTGTGACTGTTTTTTTTCTTGTAAATTAAATATTTTCATTTTCAAACTATTATTATTACCCTTTTCTAAATCTAACGGAATCATTTATTCTTCATATGTTAACTGCAAAACATATTTTTAACTTTCTATTTCGGCTATTGCGAATATTTTTTAGATGATACATATTTATATTGGTTTTGTTTGAATTAACAAAGCACAAAATAATTATAAAATGTTGATGATACTATTTTATAACATATTTATATTGTTTTTTGTTTGAATTAATAAAACACAATGATTATAACTGTTAGCTTATATAAACTAAATGTTTAATTGCATAAATAACTTGCTATTACACAAAAAAAAAATTGTTATATCAGTATGTACTAGATAAACAGGCCCTTTATAATAATTGCTGAGAGACTTCTCTTTCAATTGATTATCTGCATAAATTGCTAGCTAACAGGTATTAAACTGGATAAGAATAACTCAACCTTTCATAAAGGTACAGTATATATATCTATAAATGAATGTATCATGTATACTCTCTCTAGATATTAGGTTTCAATCCCAAGCCCATTTTTTATTTATATTCTCAAAGGAAGGCGCATTTATAGAGATTAAAGAAATGTAAACAATATAAGACTATCCGGATCAAAACACTATGGATTCCAATTTTCAGATACCAATGTTGACAAATGACCAGATCATTTTACTTTTTTTTTGAATGACCCTAATCATTATGCACATGACCTGTAGTCATTGGTCATAATGGTCATATAAGAAAATAATGAAGTGACATGACAATGTGACTGTTTGTGAGTCATGACCTATATGTAGATCGACCAATAGAATTGTGATATTGTGTGATATTCAAGTGCAGAAATGGTAAATAGCCTGGTCATTTGCCTATTTTGCAATTCCACCGATTTGATTTTTAGGGATATAATTTTAATATAATTTTAAAAAAAGGACCCAATTTTAACCCCAAAATTAAGGTCAAATTAACTGACGCACATTATTTTATTATATAACTATATTAGAATCTACTATTAAAAGAATCTTTAAGACTAACTTAGTATAGAACTTATATATTTTTACTATAATACTTTTTAAAGTTTAAATAAGCCATTCGAGTTATAATATATTTTACAACACTTAGTGAATATAAAAACATTTTATAATCTAAGTCTGAAATAAGTTATTTGTTATGATATTTACTATTTAATTTCACTTTATAGAACTTAGTGGTATAAAAAACATTTATTAATCTAAGATCTAAAATAAGTTATTCGCAAACATTTGTCACACATAATAATCTACAAAGGATGTTTATTAATCTAAAATATTGAAAATAAGTTTCATAAATATTGACTGTTTAATTCACCATATTTGCATTTCTTTTTCGTATTATAATACACTAGTCACTTCAACTTCATTACATTTCATGGAACTCAATTAATTATTCACCGTATTTCCCTTTTATAGATAAATAAATTTCATAAAATATGACGAACATAGGGTAGCTATTTTATGTTGTATTCGCGGATTCATGGGACCCAAAAAATTACAAAGATTGTTGATCCAAATCAATCAAAGTTCGATAATCTAAATCTATTTCATAAATATTTGCTTTTAATTTCAATCGGTATTCATTAACCTAAACGTTTAAAATAAGCTATTCATAAGATATACTATTTATCATGTTAATGTTGTAAATATAAAGAATTTTTATTAATTTAAGTTAATTCATGACTATTTAAATATTTATTTTATTTGCATCCGGTTAGTTGGGAACATAAAAATTATTGCATTTACATATATTAATACCCTGGTTAATTATATACAACGCACATGTTTGATTTAAATAACCATTAAGAAGTTGTGACCAACTAAATTACTATATCTCTAGTTTTAAAAAATTTTAAATGACCTAATAGGTCATTTCACCTTTTGAAATGACCAACATCTGGTCATTATTCATTTGAGTCACGAGATCATTTCAGGTCCCTGTTCAAGTGTAATAAGAAATTTGTGACTTAAGTCTCAAGAAAGCGTGGAAGATTTGGTCCGAGAACCAAAGATTCTACTGCCACTAGAACCCTTGGGACTACCGTTAGATAGTCTTTATTAATATGATTCTTATTTAACTCTATCTACCTAACTCTCAAATTACATGAAAACAAAGGACTTATAGGCTTTGCTATGATTAAGCAATGTCTGATTAAAATATCGGGATGATTCTATGACTAATGCAGTAATGATGAGTAATTCATATGGCTATGATTTTAGTTTCCACCATTTGAATGTCAGAGACGTCTTACTATTCTTCAACGGAGCATCAAACCCAAATTAACTTTTATTAAAAACCTTCGCTTTCGTCGATCAAATGTCCCGAATCTCATGGCTTGGGTCACTTTTTTATTGGGCCAGGTTACGTTACCCCGTTACAACGTACGTACGTACGTACGTATCCGATTTAATAAAAATTTCGATTTATTAAAAATTAAATATCATATTTTTCAGCAAATGATATGGTGCAAATAGTTTAAATTTTTATAGTAGTGCTGAATTTGATTGGTTAAAATTTTTATATGTTTTTTAATTTTTTTATATATAGTGCTGAAAATTTTAAAAACTTATAAATTTAAAATTACATCTTCTCAATAAAAAATTTTAAAGTTGCAAAATAAAATACGTAGTTTGATAGACTTTGTCAAAAGCTATCAAATTACGTATTTTATTTTGCAACTTAAAATTTTTTATTGAGAAGATACAATTTAAAAAAATTATTAATTGATTTGATGTCTTTAGACTGCTCGCACCATAGTATCGTGTAATTTATGATAATATTTACAAGTCGTAATTGGCTACCTGAGTTTTAAATACGGGATTGTCGTGCTTATGTAACAATGTACAAGAAATAACAAGAAAAATTCTATATATGATCATAAACAGTGTTTAAAATTCAGATGTTCTCAAGTGAACCAAATTTAGAGTATTACTGTATTAATGTTTTCATTTATTCTTTTTTAAATAAGCTTATATTTTTATTATATAAACTTATCTTGGGCTTTTAAGTAAAGTTATATAAACAGGAACTTTCTGATTTAATGGTACTTGTAACACTAAAATTGGTCAAACTAAATATACTTATTTAATTTTTGCAACTATAAGTTTTTTCTTACAAATTTGTAAAAAAAACTAATAGTTACAAAAATTAAAAAAATATATATATCTTATGATTTACTAGGCCAAATTCAGTATTTAAAGTATTATTGAAATCAGAAAGTTCTTGTCTACAACTTAAGAGTCTAAACAAGATTATTATAGTAATAAAAAAGTTATAATGGTTTAATTATTAATAATAATAATATTTTGAGAACATTTTATCTATACAAAATGTTCTCAAATAAGTTAAAAAACTTTAGTGTTCTTTGAGAACATAACACCAAATCAAATTTTAAACACTGATCTCAGATATGGCACCCTCTTTCTTTAAATTTTCCAGAATTTGTTCCCATGTATCCTCATACACACTAAAATGTCCTAAAGCCATCATTTTGTCGGATAGATCAGTGAGACGTTCTATAGACTTTTTACGTTGCTGTTGTTCTATTTCCTCGGCGCTAAGTTCTTTTTGTTCTGGTGGTTGAGATACTTCCATAGATTTACCTTTTGGTTTTTTTGAATATTGCCTTGAAGCGCGTTTATTCTTAGATTTAGCACCTGCACCACCACCTAATCTTTGAAAGGTATCAAGCAACTTCTCACCACGTTTCATTATGGTCAAGAGCTCTTTCCATATTGATATTCGATCCATTGGAACATTTGAAGCTTCTTGAGCCTCTTTAAGTTTTCTTTCTTGTTCTTTTTTTTCATGAGCGATCCTTGCTTTTTCAATATCTTTGCTAGAAATACCCTGAAGCCAATTATCATGAAAGGCCTCTGGATCTTTTTTATTCCGAATGTAATTTCCTGCTTCATCAAATTTTCCTTCTTCTAGTTCTGCTTTCATATTAAAAGCTTCAATCATAGGTTCACCAGATTCATAATCAAATGTATCTTTAGAAGAATAATCATGACCAACAATTTCATCAGACTCTAAATATCTAATTTTTTTCTTATCGATATCATAAACCTCTTTTTGTTTTGATACAGGTTCATCTTCTGCAAACATATCATCCAAATCATTCTCAGTCGTTTTTTCTTTAATATCACCTTTACGACGTTTGAAACGATCTGTACCATCATCATCACTAGTATCTGTTTCGTCGCTGGCATAACCTTCTAATTTGACAGCACCACGACGTTTTTTGGCAGATTCCAGAACATTATCGTGATCGAATTCAAAGTCGTCTTCTACATCTTGGATTGATTGTGCTGTGACTTGAAAGGCTAATTTTATAAAGAATTGATCAAAACTTGCAAAGTTCTAGATTTCATGTTACACTAGATCTTGGTTGGATAAATTTAAGCCGTCGTGTACTAATTTGGAAATTAATCATGAATAACTGTTTGTGAACTGCCATGTGCGTTCTCATTAAGAAAAAAAAGGGTGTTACTAAATTTATTGTGACCCATCAAATCACGAGTACACTAAAATAGCAAAAGTGCGTAGCCAAGACGTGTTCTGAAAGAACTAGTTTTTGTGAATATTTTTTTAGATGATACATATTTAAATTGGTTTTGTTTGAATTAACAAAGCACAAAATAATTATAAAATGTTGATACTATTTTATAACATATTTATATTGTTTTTTGTTTGAATTAATAAAACACAATAAATATAAATGTTAGCTTATATAAACTAAATGTTTAATTGCATAAATAACTTGCTATTATACAAAACAAAAAAATTGTTATATCAATATGTACTAGATAAACAAGTCCTTTATAATTTAATTGCTAAGAGACTTCTCTTTTAATTGATTATCTGCATAAATTGCCAGTTAACAAGTATTAAACCGGATAAGAATAACTCAACCCTTCATAAATGCATTTATTGTACACTTCTTATGTGAACACCTAGCCATTTTCATGCATGTTATTGGGTCAATTCTAATACATGATATACAAACTTTATCGGAGGTGAATAAAATTTGTGTATCACGTTTAGAAATGACCCAATAAGATGCAGAAAATGGCTAGGTGCTTACGTAAATGTACAATAATGTAGTTATTGGGTCATGTTGTTAACGATAATCGCTGATTTCTTCACAGCAGACACCGCGTTATGACGTGCCCTTTGGTCACGTCATAAGCACAGTGTCCTAGTGAATAATCAGTTATCATCAACAACATGACCAATAACTATAAATTATCATGTATATTCTCTCTAGATATTAGGTTTCAATCCCAGGCCCATTTTTTGATTATATTATCAAAGGAGGGCGCATTTATAGAGATTAAAGAAATGTAAATAATATAATCCTATCCGGATCAAAACACTATGGATTCCAATCTTCAGATATCAGTGTTGACAAATAACCAGATCATTTTACTTTTTTTTGAATGAAACCTAATCATTATGCACATGACCTGTAGTCATTGGTCATAATGGTCATATAAGAAAATAATGAAGTGACATGACAATGTGACTGTTTGTGAGTCATGACTAATGTGACCTATATGTAGATCGACCAATAGAATTGTGATATTGTGTGATATTCAAGTGTAATAAGAAATTTGTGACTTAAGTCTCAAGAAAACGTGGAAGATTTGGTCCGAGAAACTACTGCCACTAGAACCCTTGGGGCTACCGTTAGATGGTCTTTATTAATGTGATTCTTATTTAACTCTATATACCTAACTCTCAAATTACATGAAAACGAAGGACTTATATACATTCTGATTTACATTGAGGCTTTGCTATTACGATTAAACAATGTCTGATTAAAATATCTATGACTAACGATGAGTAATTCATATGGCTATGATTTTAGTTTCCAACATTTGAATGTCAGAGACGTCTTACTATTCTTCAATGGAGCATCAAACCCAAATTAACTTTTATTAGCTATCATGGCTTGGTCACTTTTTTATTGGGCCAGGTTACGTTACCCCGTTACAACGTACGTACGTACAGTACGTATCCGATTTAAGTAAAAATTTCGATTTATTAAAGATTAAATATCATGAAATTTTGTTCAGTCGGAGTAAATGAGTGGTTAACATGTGCCGAGTAGCAATATTTTATGATAATATTTACATGTCGTAATTGGCTACCTGAGTTTTAAATACGGGATTGTCGTGCTTATGTAACAGCTTACAAGAAATAACAAGAAAAATTCTATATATGATCATAAGCAGTGTTTAAAATTCAGATGAACCAAATTTAGAATGTTTTCATTTATTATTTTTAAATAAGCTTATATTTGTGTTATATAAACTTATCTTGGGCTTTTAAGTAAAGTTATAGACAGGAACTTTCTGATTTAATGGTACTTGTAACACTAAAATTGGTCAAACTAATTATTTAATTTTTTGCAACTATAAGTTTTTCCTTACAAATTTGTAAAAAAAACTAATAGTTACAAAAAAATTAAAATATATATATATCTTATGATTTACTAGGCCAAATTCAGTATCTAAAGTACTATTGAAATCAGAAGTTCCTGTCTACAACTTAAGAGTCTAAACAAGATTATTATATAATAAAAAAGTTATAATAGTTTAATTATTAATAATAATAATATTTTGAGAACATTTTAACTATCAAAATGTTCTCAAATAAGTGAATGTCCTTAAAAAACTTTAGTGTTCTTTGAGAACATAACATCAAATTTTAAACACTGATTATAAGTGCTTACACGATAATATAAAACTAGGGATTGGAACCGCCTAAAATTTTTCTTAATCGTTTAATCGTTTAACCGTTTAATTTGGCCGGCATTAAAATAATTCGGGCCTACGACCAACATAATTCTGCCCGGAACTATAGAGCAATTTTTAAACGGTTAAACGGTTCCAATCCCTATATAGAACATTAAACATCTAACAAATAACAAATTATTTTATAAATACAATTGTAAATAATTGACCACTCGGGAATCTTTACTAATTATATATAGATCACATCAAAGGTCGCATAAATTTAAAATGACTATATAATCAGTGACTTGGACAATTAGTCATTTAGGTCACATCCGATCATATTCCGCACTGTCAGATATGGCACCTTCTTTCTTTAAATTTTCCAGAATTTGTTCCCATGTATCCTCATACACACTAAAATGTCCTAAAGCCATCATTTTGTCGGATAGATCAGTGAGACGTTCTATAGACTTTTTACGTTGCTGTTGTTCTATTTCCTCGGCGCTAAGTTCTTTTTGTTCTGGTGGTTGAGAAGATTCGGATACTTCCATAGATTTACCTTTTGGTTTTTTTGAATATTGCCTTGAAGCGCGTTTATTCTTAGATTTAGCACCTGCACCACCACCTAATCTTTGAAAGGTATCAAGCAACTTCTCACCACGTTTCATTATGGTCAAGAGCTCTTTCCATATTGATATTCGATCCATTGGAACATTTGAAGCTTCTTGAGCCTCTTTAAGTTTTCTTTCTTGCTCTTGTTTTTCATGAGCGATCCTTGCTTTTTCAATATCTTTGCGAGAAATACCCTGAAGCCAATTATCATGAAAGGCCTCTGGATCTTTTTTATTACGAATGTAATTTCCTGCTTCATCAAATTTTCCTTCTTCTAGTTCTGCTTTCATATTAAAAGCTTCAATCATAGGTTCACCAGATTCATCATCAAATGTATCTCTAGAAGAATAATCTTGACCGACGATTTCATCTGACTCTAAATATCTGATTTTTTTTTTATTGGTATCATATACCTCTTTTTGTTTTGATACAGGTTCATCTTCTGCAAACATATCATCCAAATCATTTTCAATTGTTTTTTCTTTAATATCACCTTTACGACGGTTGAAACGATCTGTACCATCATCATCACTAGTATCTGTTTCGTCGCTGGCATAACCTTCTAATTTGACGGCACCACGGCGTTTTTTAGCAGATTCCAGAACATTTTCGTGATCGAATTCAAAGTCGTCTTCTACATCTTGGTTGGTTGCAGAACTTTCCCCTGTGAAGCGAACGCGTTTTGAACTCGTAGGATCGTTCACTTCGTTTGTATCGTTATCCTCAGAATAACTCGCTCGCTGTGATCTTTTGGACATTTTACTTTTAACTTTAGACGCCTCTGTTATTTTGTTTTAAAAGTACAGCCAAATTCTGCATATAACTAACACCCTTAATGGATCTAACGAACTAGAAGTTCCAAAATTTTAATAGCGATGGGTGATCTAATCTAACAATTGATATAAAATATAAAATAGCCATAGATGGCTCGTTAGGGTTGCGCCTCAACTAAGTCAAATATTGATTTACCGGTAGCAATGCAGCAATACTGTAATGATTGGTTACAGATCAACAAAAGGTGACGTCAAATTCTAACGATATATATCTAATATCATTTTTTCGTTTTAATAATATTAACAGAATTTTAGTTCTTATTACAGTATATATAAAAATAAAAAAATGACTCGATACGTTATAGAGCATGAGTATTTAGAACTTTAAATTTGTATGTTTTATTATTTGAGACAAAAATATGCAAAACTATATACTGATATAAATGATCAATATAATTTTGTTATATATACAGTATATAAATTACATAAATACTTATTTTAATAATTCTTTTTATTGTCTAAATATTAATTTTTTATATTTTACTGCTGTATAATTTTTTTATTTAAAAAATTTTAGAAATAAAAAAAAATATATATATAATTGTTAATAGTTTTTATTAAACTTTAATCTACCTCGATTTAGGAACCCCAAGTCTGAGTTAAGGGTCTTCTATTTAACAACCTTTAACATTTTCATTATCTAAAAGTTTAATCAATTTTAGCATCGTCTCTAATTCGTTTGAAGTCGCCCTTCCATGAGCAAACCATCTTATTTTACAATTTGAATCAACCAAGAATGTGTATCCCCTATATAAATTATCCATTCCCAATGCTTCATATAAGTTTGTATCCTTATTGAACATAAAGATATGATTTTTCTTTTAAAATTTCAATTAATTAGTACGAGTGATAAAGATAAACAGTAAAAATCAACCATTCAAAATCTTACATGAAGTGATTCGGGAATGCTTCTCCTTAAAGATGGAATCACGAACAATTTTATAATTAAAAACTTTACAAAATTCGTCTCAATGGTTACCTACAATTATGATAGAAACTAATTTCGTATCACCAATGTAAAATATCGAAATCTAATCTTTAAATTTTATTATAAAAACCTTCAAATTTTGTATTTTTGCGTGACCAGAGAAATTTTTGAAAAATGGCTCAATGAATGTTTTTACATGTTCCTAGCAAGAATATCATTTTATTAATAAAAAATGTAATAGTTATTTCACGTTTTTATCATGGATATCATTAAAACATCACGAGCTATTATCAGTATCATGGCGCAACAACAAATGATGCATATATGGAAACTGATTCGGGATGTTACATGATGTCGAAGACAAATACGTTTTATTGCACGAATCCTAACATCCATGACATTATAACTGTGATTTTTCACGGCTTTCTTTACGGCAAATAAATTTTTTTTTTTTTTTAAAGATTCCTTTCTTGTTTACATTCCTCATAAATAATTTATAAGTAAAGATTTAAAGTTCGCCGTGAAAATATCAGTAAAAAGTCATGGGTGAACAATTAGGAACCGTGTAATAAATGGTACTATTCTATACTAAGTTGAACCGACAAATACTTCTCCATATTGATTAAAGCTTATGACGACTAAAGAAGTATGGTTTTGGAGTAGATCTGTCGTATCGATTTTTGGTTTGGACAAGGAACGTGCCCTGATATTAGGCATGTATAACGCTTGCTACGTTTTTTTTTTTCTAAGTTAAAATCGCAGACTTGTTATTATCTAAAAATATTTGTTCTGAAATAAAGAACGCGAACCTCGGCGTTGACTAGCCCCGGAGCAGCTTCCCATAATTTTTCACCAAATTTTTTCAATTCAATTAAATCTTTCCAGTACGGTGTGTTATATTCTTTTATTCTAAAATGTGCAGTAGATCAAGCATGCATCAAATATTGTAGTTGAAGAGAAAGTACTTTGGCAACGCTTACAATTTTTCTCTGGTCTCCTTATTTTTTTCTTTGTCAAACACATTACTCATTCTTTGGACCCACGTTAGCCTATCAATTTGTTCATTTGATTTAGGTAACTCTCTGACCCCTAATCTTTCAAATCTTTTTCCTAACTTAACGGCATTTTCACCTTCGATACGAGCGAACTTAGCGACAAGACGGCTTGACATCTTTTTTAAAAAAAAAGATTAGGAATCATGAGTGCATCTATGTACTCCCGCCTAATTTGGATTGTGTTACTATTGATACCTGATTATGTGTAACTTCTAGCATATTATATTTGTGAGTAGTGTTCCGCAGACCCGATCCGAGATCCGGATCCGATCCGGATCCGTACTCGTCGGATCCCAAAAATCAAGGAACCGGATTCGATCTGTCGGATTCGGATCCATATAAAGACCCGATCCTTCATATGTAAAGAGTTCTTCGGATCCGGTCAGGATCCAGATCCGTATATTTAAACAATGATTCGAATCTATACTTGGACCCGATTTGAAATTTCGGATCGGATTCGGATCTTTAAAAATATCCGTCCGATCCGATCCGTGCGGAACACTATTTGTGAGACGGGGCACAAGTACGCTCGTGTCATATCCATCGAAATCTTAAATGCGCGTCTTTATAGAAAATTCTTTAACGTTAACGTGAAATGCCATGCTTAGACTTCAATTATAGAAATTTTTTGACTTTTGTTTAACCTCCTCATACATTTGAAGAGATGAAGGAAAGCACATAAAAGTGCAGTATATCGAGATTGTCGCTTTAGTGATTCTATTGCAATTTTTTATACACTTAAAGCTATATTTCAAAACTATTCAAAAATTTCTAATTTATCCTCAACATGATAAATATAGTAATAGGAATAGGGAAGTTCTGATTGGTTTGAATTGGCTTAATATATATTATAAAACAATTCAAACCAATCTAAACTTTCCCATCTACAGATATGTTAATGAGAATATTAATTCCTACTATAATCAGATAAATGAAAACCATTACTTATACTGTATTTACATAAACAAAACTCCTAAAACAATATGATTTTAACAGTCTTTCAAAACCAAGATACTTCACAGTTACAAATAATGATGATGAGTTAAAAACCTTTCAAAACGTCTAATATATTATTCTAACATCATATTACTAATATGTAAATGTCCAAACATTTTAAATGTTAATATTGCAGCACTTAAACTGATACATTTGAATCTATTGAAAAAGATATAAAAATTTAAAAGCTTATTACAATATAACAAACCATAAAACTGGATTTTAAAATGCATGACCAATTATTCGTGCGTAAGATTGAAAAAAATTTCAAATTTTGAGTTTAGTAAAATGACAATGTTAGAGATGAATGATACCGTATATCCTGGGTACTCAATGAAAATCTGGATACATACATTATTATTCACTGATTAAAATAAAAACTTGATGAATATTCGGTAATAAATCAATCATAATATACGTCCTGCATGGTTTCGTTACCTGTTGGCCCAAAATTTTCGAAATTGGTATTAAATGTGGCAGATTAAAATGAAATTGAGAAGCCACCAAAAATACACAAATTTTTGTGGTGTATTTTTTAGCATTTTTTTATGGTTAATATTAGGATTTAGGTCTATATTTTATAATAAAGAGTATAAGTGGGTTTTAACATAAATGCGAGTATCGGTTAGGGTGGGGGCACGGGAAAATATTTGGGCATGCTTCCGGGGGCATGCCTCAGGCTAAGGCATGCCCCTAGGGCATTCCTCTATGTATAATTACGTGAAATTTCTGATCATTACCGTTACAGTTACAATTACTAATCGGCATACAAAAAGTAGAACTTTAATAATTAGGGTAGCTGCGTAATGCAGTCACGCTAAAACCACATATCATAGAGTTAAAAGGATGTAACTGTTATCTTGCTCAGCTGGTTATCAATTTATAAACGTCTCGTTTGGAACAAAACACACACTGAAACAACTTTCAGGCGTAAGTATCTTTACTATACGGTTCTCTTGTTACCAGTCAAAAGACTAACTTTTGCTCTTTCTACATATTTCGTGAGTATTTTGTGTAACACAACTTTTTTTCATTGTAGTAAACTCTTAAATCAGTGTTGTTAATTTTGGCTTCCAGTGGGAATTCCTAGCCTTCCAATGGAAATTTATAATAGTAAAAGTTCCAGTGGCACTATTAATTTGCTTCCAGTGGACTTCCAGTGGACTTCCAGTAGTCTTAAATCGTCTTTGTTACGGTGATCGATGATCACAATAACGTTGCCCGACATTATAATGATTGTCATAATTCTGGTCAACTTTTATTACCATATGAGTCGTTCGAATTTATTTTCATTCTATCTTTGCACTTTTCGTTTTGTTATACATTTCGTATTAAATCACTAACAATTACTTTATAGATAACTTAGTTCATAGACAATTAATTTACAGACAAGATTATTATACAGACGGTTAATTCACAGACAAATTCAATTTGGCTCAAATAGATAACTGATAATATTTGATAATAATATGTCATTATAAAGCATGATAGCCTTAAATATTATAATAATTCTGTCGTCAAACTATTATTTATTATAATAGCCAATCAGAGCATTATATTATCAAATGAACAATTGTCTTTCGGCTCAAGGGCATGCCCATCAGGGACCCGGAAAATTTTGGTTTGGAAATTGCAAAAATTTATTTGGACGTTAGCCAATATTTGGATAAAATTTGGATAAAATCTTCGAATATTTGGAATTATTTGGAATATTTTTCATCAAAAAAGCTCTGTTGACCAATCAAAGAACATGATTCCGAGTAGCCATAACTAGTGAAAAATTTTCCAATTCTGTAATTTCGTAGAAAATTGCGTAATTGTGGTATGTCTGTCGGCTCAATTCATGCTTAGATAATTTTTAGTAGGAATTTTTTTTTGTTAAAAAAAAAAAATACTACACTGTAAATTAACTCTTGTACTTTTGTAAGTGCGATTCTAAATCCGAAATCTGGATTGATCCTTACAAATTCAGATATGCAGGCTAGAGATTTTTACTAGGATTGGTCAAAGAATTTAAATTATGTATCCAAAGTAAGCTTTATACATAATCTGATGCCAACAGGGGAGACCGTCCCGAGTGCCCCGATTTTGTAGATCGTTACACAATTGATTTAAAAAATTTTTTTATACGTTTTACAGTACTTTTTTCGGAAGCTCGGGTAGATTATCTCTTTTGTGAACCCACAAAGCATATTAAGTAAAACTTGAAGTTTTCGTGCCGTATTATAAGAATATCAGTTGAATCCCTCTGAATCCCTCGTCCTTCGTGCTATATTTTACCTGTAGAAGTTATGAGTAAGTTACAATCTCTATGTTGACCAAATCTCGTCTGTTGCGCAAAAAAAGGGGCAAAAAGCAAAGTGACGATTTAGAGAAGTGTAAAGTTTATAGATTGTAAGATCTTTTTTACATGCGTTATATATAATTTTTGTTAAAAAAAGTTAGAACATATAAATGACAGATATTAATGCCTTTTTTTTTTGTTTTTGTTATAAGAGTTTTTAGGTTTTTAGGATGTTGTAATAGATTTATGTAGATACAATATGTAATACGATGTGTAGAACAAAATTATGAATAGTTAAGGTCTCTTCAATGGAGTCAGAGTACGTACTGTAACTTCAAGTTTATTAGATATACTGTAGAATCGAATATAGAGATTATTATAACTTAATATAGAATATAGTTTAATATGATCTAAATCAATAAAGATATGCTCTCTAAATGTGATAATAGTCCGTGATATTTATTTTGAATTTTAAATATAAATTTTATTAATTTTGTTTGTTTCGTTTTTAATAAAATTATCAATTTTGATTGGCTGGTTAGCATGTGACAATCATCCAACATTTGTGTAACTATTTTCCATATTTGGGGGTAGGCTAAAGCCAGGTACATCACGAAATTACCCGATATATAACCCGGATCAGTCTGAACAAAACAAAGCGAGACGGCAAAGACAAAAACACGAAATATATAAAAAATGGCTATCCAAATCGTCTTGTTTGACTAAGTAAAAGTGTCGGAAATGCGATTTTACTATATAAAAAACCACCTCCTAACCTAACCCTAACCCAACCCTATCCCTAACCCTAATTAAAAAATCGAAAAAATCGGAAAAATCAGGTAATCTCGTGATGTACCTGGCTTTAGCCATCCCCCATATTTGGGACAGTCTCTCCTGTTTCTGATGCCCGATTCAATCCGGATTTATCCGGATGGCGTCAAAATTAGGATCGAAACATGTAGCACATTTTTATTGTCTGTCCGGGTCCCTGATGCCCATGGACCCATATTTGCACGGGTAATACAAGCTTCTGGAGAGGAAATAGCCAATCGGCCGACGAAGAATTCGAACACGCGTAAAAGAAGAAAAAAGTGAAAATACGCAAAAACTAATATTTAAATCGATCTTGGTGCACTAATTAAAAATGACGGGAATGAAATTTACTTATATTACTGTAAACATCACTCTAACCTTATAGCCTCTAACGTTAAGACCCTAACCCTAAATTTTTATTTTTATTTACAAAATCAGATTTTCTTTTTTGGGTGCGCAAATAAGTAAAATGTCATGGACCCCGTGCCCACCACGGTATTGTTATTGACACGTTGATCACCAATAAAAATTGATGAGTAACGTGATCATCACAACAAACATCATAACAAACGTGATCATAATAACAAACGTCGTGATTATCATAACAAACGTCATAACAAACGTGATCATCATAAATATAGTGTGTTTACCGAATTTTTTAATTTTCACGCTTTTAGTTCGCTTCATCTTCTCTCAATGACGTCCAGCTTTTTTAACTTCCCCTGTTTCAAGGTCTACTGGCTCCGTATGAGGAGCCAGTTACGAGTCTTCCTTGATTTAAGCAGAGAAAAAACCTGGTCAGAGAGGTTTTTGTAAAGCGCTCTAAGAAGAGCCAAGCTTCGGTCAAGAACAAGCTTGTTGAATAACAAGCTTAGTTGAAGAACAACCGGCTCCTAGTACGGGAAGTAGGGAGAGAACTTGGTTGGGGTATAATATGAGTCGGCACTAAACAATTTCCAATTCAAGGTAAGAACAGGTACTACACTTGTTTTCGTTGCATGCACGTAGCTTTTATTCTGTTAGTGCCGTACACTCTATTGTACCTTCCCAACCAAAGAGACACACCTCTACGTGGTGGTTGGGATGAGTAAGAGAAATAATCTCTGAAACTAAGTGTCTCTAAAACTTTTATTAAATTTGTTATTTGTATATTTTGTTTAGTGTATAATTATATGTTTAAAAAGTTTTTATTATTTTCGATTTATTTGATGTAATAAATTTAATAAAATTTAATAAAATTTAATAAAAAAATTAAAAATTGAATTTTATCTAATGTGTTTATAAATGTAAATTTTTTTTTGAAAAAAAACGTAGTTTGATATATTTTAAATATTTTCTATGAGTCATAATAACACGATAAAACCACGTAATAGTTAATCAAAAATAATTGCTTTAGAACTTTAAAAACAAACAAATAAACTTTTAAACGTATACTCTTGATCAAAACTAATATCCGTTACATAATGCCTGATAACGAGTTGTTATTAATTTTAAATTTATGAATGATAAAGAAAAAGATTATTCTTATGACAATAAACTTGAAAATTCGGATCAAAAATTATATGTAAAAGAGAGTAACCGTTAAAAAACAAATAAAAAAAAACTTGTGCATTTTAAAGCTAATAAAGAAAGCTAACAGTTTTATTGTTTTTTAGTTAATTTCTGCATTTGTAAAAATTTAAATCGTATTTTTCGAAACTTTATGCACTATTATCGTCATTAATACAGTCAACTTTACGTTTGAAATTCGGAGATTGTTGTAACTTGTCCCAGATTTCTATGTGCGAGTAAGGCTGGAAAGCCTCCATATTTGATAGTGCATTTAAAACCCAAAGTTAAATTTATGTTTGGATTTCATAAGTTTTTTATTAGATGATTAACAATGAATTATGTGCTGGACGATCTTGTTTAATAAGCAGCAAATTTTGATTTAAATAAACAAATTTATAACGATAAGGTATAACAACCACTAACTCATTGTATTGATTAATAAATAAATGAACTTTTCTCTGAATGTGTTGTATATTCTGAATTATTAAAAAAAAAAATTTTTATTTATTTTTTAATAGCCCTTGGTCGCCAAAAAAGTTGCAACATTTAAATAAAATTCAACAGGATCAAAGCTTGAACCTATTTTAAGTCTTCATCTATTAGTCAAGTCCCAATGATCGCATTCTACAGTTCCCATATATTTGCCCCACTGAGCGGATTTAACACTAACCAATCCATCATTGGGACCTTCTTTTTCTTTAATTATCTGATAAGAAAATATAGGGGTGACCAAATCGGAACATTTGTAGAAGCACCATATGAATAGTATGCAACTGAAAGATTATTGGGAGTACTCTTATTGAAATAGTTAACGCAATAATCAGTAGTAAGATTACTGTAAGCAGGAGTGTCAAAAGCTTGAATTAAGGCTTGAGTAATGGGTTGCAAAATAGTATATGTTGTTTGTGGAATAGAAGATAAACTAGAAAGGCTAATGTTGAAAGGTTAATGTTTGGAAGAGAAAGATTAAAATTCGAAAGATTAAAAGAAATGGGTATGTTAAATGATTTCTTATTAGAAGCTTTGGATGGTTCATATTGATCTGTTTTTGTAGCAACAATAGTACTGCGAGGCTGTTCTTTTGATTTACAATATTTTCTGCTTGAGGAGACCGTAAAGACTGTTCTTGAACTCTTGACTCTAATAGAGATGATCTCGAATCATTGTGATTCTGGTGGCCACGTGTTTTCTCAGCCATTTGTTTTAAAGCACCACCTACTACTTTAGCAGGTTTGACTAATTTCGCCCACTCAAATATTATCCCGACAACAATCCATAAATGGACTACCGTGGCATGGAGTTGCTATTGTAGTCAATGTTCGAACAATAGATTTCTCAGTAGGAAGATGAGTAATAGATATCTACAATCAAGCCCACTCTTAAAGATTGAAAAATGATAAATCATGAAAAAGGAGAAAAAAAAGATTAGAAAAAGCCGCAACATTAAACGATTAAAACAAAATTTTGAATAATCACATAATTTTCTGCCAAACCATCGAATGTGCCAACAAATTCACATTACTTCCAGATAAGTTTGTTTCTAAGATTTGATGCAAGACTCCCGAATACAACCGGTTCTTTATATAGGTAATAAAGTAATAAATTAATATATATTATAGATCGTTATATATCGATATATGTATATATATGTATATATATATATATAAGATAATGATTAAACACCACGTTTATTATGTATATCAATGATGAAAACAAATGAAAAGTTTACCTTGGAACTACAATTTTAGCACCTAATTTTTGCAAGGCTTCTTCAATACCACTCCGATAGTGTATTTGCAAATACGGAATAGAGGAAGGACTTTAAATTGTATCAGTTATAATAATTATAATCGAAGTGAAGTCAATTGGCGTGAGCATAATAATGTACAGTACCTAGTTTATCAAAACCAAAAAGACCTAAAGAAAAAAACAAATAAATGAGAATAGTGATCTTCTACGTTAAAAATTTAATTTCGTTCAAAATACCGTGACACAAAACGATACCATTTTCTAAATTATCAACCGATCGCAGGAGCTCAAAGTTTGTACCAAATATTCCAATAGCGCTTAGTCGTTGTTTAGTTTGAAGCAATGCAATCGAAGTAGCAGAAACTAATTCTGCAAGTGACCGTTTAAGTTGTGCTATTCTTGCAAAACCCGCAAACAATAGCCGTTTTGTGAATGATCCTATTACATATTTTCTGGGGAAATGTGTAGTCTCATGAATGAACAATTGGTAAACAGAAGATATCAAGTTACCAAATTTGATTTAATCTATGCTGGGTCAAATTTTCGTAAAAAAAAACTGATCTTTATCCGAAGAGGCCAAATAAAATAATGAACTGCTATATAGGGCCTGACGACTACAGAATATGATTCTATATCTGTATATTGTTCGTATAGCACAATTCTCATTTTCGAATTGTTAGAAGCTAAATTTGAATTTATTTTTTATGAAGCTGGGGTTGAAGCGAATAATCAATATCTGATATTATACACGTATATAATTATTATGCCTAGGAATTTATGAATCAGTCTTAATCACCAAGTAAGTCCCGTTATTTCGAATAGAAAGTATAGTAATATTTTTATAGTTATTGCACTGGTCTTATGTAATAAACTGTGTGCTTTTTTTATTGGATGCAAGAACTATAAAATATAGTTTTTTTTCACATATAAATAATCAATTTTGTAAAAAGAACGTCTTATAGCAAATTGAATGGTTTAATACTGTATCTCAGAAAACTTTTCCAAAATATCCAATTCATTTAAATTGAATCCGAATTAGATTATTTTTCGCGTATACATACAATATATTCCGCAGTAGAATCGTGAGTGAAACTTTGAGTGTTATCATGACTTCGAGCTTTCAATTTTTTTTTTTTTTTTTTTTAAAAGCGAGGTCCATTCCCTCTTCCATTTTATTAATAATTTATAAATTCATAATACATGTTTTTACAATTACTATATTAAGGAAAAAGAGACTAGAGCTAATTTACTCCCAACCTGAGCTTTGCCAAGACAGGTTTTGGACCTACTCAGTCGAAGTCTTCAATTGTATCAACCTTCTCGTTTTTATCTATGAAAAGTTTTTTTCATTTCATGTACTTTCTCAGAGCGTTTCCACTTGTTTCTTTTCCGTATATTGGTTCCATTGGTATATTGTTTTTTATAACGTTCCTGTCTTTTCCTTCTTCAGAGTTGTTAATTGCTTCTCTGCTGGGTATCCATATTTTTTCGTAGATTTTTTTCATAAGGACGTTCGTAAAATCTTTTTTGTGATTCCTCTTTCCATTTTTACTTCCAGGTATGATGTTTTCTTTCGAAATAATACACGGGGGGACTTCTGTTTTCTTTAACCATTCTATGTATTTTTTTGTTTCTTCTTCTCGCGTTTTTTCTGGTACTTTCTTCCCTTCTTTAGATTCTTCATAAACTTCAGTAATCGCCTGTTTCATTGTATATGTGTTTTCTTGACACCATATCCAGTGTGTTTGGTTTTCATACTCCTTTTCGCATCTTGGACACATTGGGTCTTTCTCTTTCTTGGTATCCCTGTAATACAAATTTAGTAGCGTTGGAAGTTCATTTATCATCATTTTTACCTTAAAAGATTTCATTATTGAGGCTTTAGTTGAAGTATATCTTGCTAGTGGTCTACTCTCAATATTTAAGCTATTGTATGTCGTTTTCCAATCTATTTCTGTCTTCTTCTTTAAATTTTCGATTCTGTTTTGACTACTCCATTCCGAAATTATTTTTCCCTTAATTAATTGTTTCATAAATCTTCTCAAATTCCAATAAACAGGTTTCCCCTCGAATTTTATCAGATATATATTTGTTGTAATCTTTTCTCCTACGATATCCGTTATCCATTTCCTTGTTGTCTTGTTTTTGCTTATTTTCTCTTCGTATACGATGGTAATTCTCGATCTTTTCATTTTCATGATTCTTCTTATTATTTCCGTAAATTGGTCTAAATTTTCTTTCAACTTAAAATTTTCTTCTGCTCGTATAACTTTTCTTTCTACCTCTTCTTTAAGGCCCTTTATATTGGTTTTGATCTTGACTTCTTCTTTGTCTTTACTTAGTACCATCGCTAATGCTATTCCAGTTAAAGCCGTCTTTAACTTCGTGGGCCAGCTTTCTACCTTCAACTCAATCGTTTCCTGCATGGATTTCATTTGTATCAGTATCGCTATACCTTCAGTTTTATCCTCACTCTTCTTTCCCTCCACGATTTCATATTCTTCTTCTTTCCCTAGACCGAAATTTTCAATCTTTTTCCATAATTCATCTTCGATGTTCGTGAAAATTTTTTTCAAATTCCAGGAAGTTAATAGTTTTTTTCCTATAAAAGGTTCTCTCGGTATTATACTTGTTTCTTCTTTCTTTATTCTAAAGGTTCTCGTTATATCTTGAATGTTACTGTATATTTCTTTTTTACCGTTTACTATTATTCCTGATAAGAACCTTGTATGTATTTTTATTATTCCCGCATTTGTTCTAGTTGATATATGCTCATCGCAACCATTACATGCTCTTGTTATTTGATTTTCTTCACTATACCAATGCCTCAAAGTTGCCAAGTTTTCTTCTATCTTTCTTACTTTTCCTATCAGTCCTACACTATTAGTTACCCATTTATTCTCCTTCCAACTTTCGTTGGTTATGCACCTTATTGTAAACGGGTTTGGAACTATTAGTTTCAGTGATGGATTTTCATTATTTGTGATTAGTGTACATATTGCTTCAAACCATCTCGGTTTTCTACCCTTTATTATTTTTCCCAGATTGTGCGCTAGTCCTTTCCATGTTACAAAATTTTTGCACTCTCCATCTAATAATTGTTCTATATATTTTAAACCGTGCTTGTTCATGCTTGTTTTGATGTCATTCTTTTTCTCCATCTTTTTTAGGATATAATTAATTGATGTTCCTTTTTCCTTTAGTGGTTGTGGCCATACTTTGCGTTCGTTCACCAGTTTTATTTCCGTTTCATGCATTTCTTTTATTATTGCTGCGGTTCTAGAGAAATTAACTTCTTTAGGAAAGACTGGTTCCTCTTCCAGTATAGAAGTGTTCGTGTTTGCCGCGTTTTGTAGCTCTTGTAGGATAATAAAAGCTGGTGTCTCATCCCAATTCGTATTATTCATATCTTTCCATAGTTGATTCACGTGTTGTAAACGTTGTATATCTTTCGTCTTATTCATACCATATATGTTGTAGTGCCATAATAAAGTGTTAGGTGCTGTTCTTACAATTCTTGCTTTTTGCTTTACCCCTTTCATGATTTTCTTATCTATGGTCTCGCACATGGATTCTTTAATATATGTGTTTTGGCACCTATATGCTATTCTCGTCAATATCACACTATTAACTATGTATATATATTGTTTTTCTGTAATTCTGCTTTTATTAAGCCTGTCTATAGCTTCTTCCGCTTCTTCCTTTATTTTCTTGTTAATCTTGTCTTGATTCTTCTTTTCTTTGAACCAACATCCTAAGTATCTGAAGGGTTCATCTTGTTGCCTTCTTTCTAAAATTTGGTTTTCGAAAAACATCGGAGTATCGCCTCTTGCATTTGTTAGGAATATCGATTTGTTCGCATTAACCTTTATTCCTGTCATTTTATAGAAACTTGATGCAGTCTTTAAGATCTCTTCTAGTTGGCTTTTTGATTCGGCTATCCACAGTGAATCGTCCATATATGCCATTACTGATAAGCTGGTTTTGTATTCACTTCCTGTAGGTGTTTTTACGGACATCGAGAATCCCTCGAAATCCCTATCTATTTTTGCTATTAGTGGATCGTAATATATTCTCCAAAATATCGGGGACATTGTCCCTCCTTGATCTAGGCCATCTTCTACTTCGTATGCTTTGGTTTGTCCTAAATTCGTTAGCACCTTGTTTTTTCTTTTTTCCATTAGATTCTTTGTTAAATTTATGAATTTTTCTGGTATATTTATTCTTCGTAAAGCCTTCCATAGAAGTGGCAAGTGTACCGAGTCATACGCTTTCGACATATCCTGTGAGACAAGCCAGTAGTCCTTCTCCTTTAGCCATGCGTATTCTTGTATGTTCGTTAACCATTGAATTGGCCCTGTAGTTGATGTGTTTGGTAGAGCTGAGTTATTCCTTATATTAAGTACTTTCTTCTGTCCTAAAATCTTGTTCAATCTTTTAGTTAGTATTTTCGTAAAGATTTTTCTTGAGTGTTCTATCAGTGTGATTGGTCTGGTTTGTGTTAAGTCACCCTCGAAATCTTTCTTCTTTGGGATAGGGTATACCACTCCTTGCCTCCACGCAATCGGGACTATCTCTTTAGCCAAACAAAAATTACATATTTCCAGGAAAATCTTTTTAGCTTCTAGTGGTAATTTCTTAATCATCTCGTTCGATATTCCTGATTCTCCATTGGCTTTTCCATTTGGTGCTTCACTTATTAGATTCTCTAGTTCTTCGAACTCTATTGTCTTGATTAATCCTTCGTAATCTTCTTGTGCGATAGATGAAACCGAATCGTATTCCTTTTCCCACAATTTCCAGTGTTCTTCATCTGTTGGGTTACGTTTAGTCCAATTTTTAAAATGTTTTACGACTTCTTCTTTAATTCCTTTCTCGTCAGTGATCACTTCATCTGCTTTTATTATATTGTCAAATGTGACTCTGTTTCTTTTCCTTTTTAAGATGCTATCTATCATTCTTTTAGTATTAGTTTGGAAGTTGTTTTGCCTTCTTTCTACTGCCAGGCTAATTTCTTCTCTTATTTCGCTATTGTTTTCTATTTGTCTTGTTACGTGTATGGATTTCCTCAACTCTATCATACTTTCTATTAATTGTTTAATATTTTCGCTCCAGAGATCTTGTTCTTTAATATTGATAATTTCTATTCCCAACTTCGTTGTCAGAGAACATATCTTCTTGTTAAACCTTTTTGTTACTTCTTCATAAGAAAGTGGAGAATGTGATTTTATTTCTTTCAAATTTCTTATAAGTTTATTTATCTTGACTAATCCTTGATGTAGCTCTGATGCCTTCTTTGTTCTCGCCCCGAAATAGTTATTATGTATCTTTAACCACTTGATATGTTTCTCGGCAGAGTGTTTTATGGCAATATATAATTTGTGCCAAGCTTTATTTAGGGAAGCTTCATCCGTTATCTCTTTTATTTCTAATGCTTCAATTTTCTGTTTTATTTCAGTTCTGAAATCCTCCCATTTATCCTCGTCCATTTCGCTATACTTAAAAACTTTTCTGGCTTTCTTCTTTCTTCTTATCGCTTCAAACTTCCTCTTTAGCTTCCATTGTACTTTTATCATTCTATGGTCGCTTCCCGAAGGCTCCACTTCTTCTATTATCGGATAGGACGTATCTACAACTATCTCCTCCGATGTCCATATATCATCAATCTGTGACTCCATTTGATCTCTTTTCCATGTATAATCCTGAATTTTGTTTACTTCTAATAAGCTTAACATCCTACTCGTACTCATAGTCTTAAAAATCGGTGTTTTTCTTTTACTATCTGCTCTTGCCATGTTATTATTGAAATCTCCCATTACTATTATCTTCATGTTTCTCTTGTTAGCGTCTGAAATCCATTTCTTTATTTTATCTTGTGTTTTAAGGGATATTTCTATTTTGTCTGATGGTAGGTATAGCGATATTATTCTTGTTCTCAAGTTTCCAGGTAGGAAGAAATCTATCATAATCGCTGTTCCCAAATAGCTTTCAATGTCGTGTATGTAATGTCTAAGATAAGGTTTGATGAGTAATGCAGTTCCCATTGCCGATTCCCTTTTTAAACCTAAATCTTCTGGGGTTGCCGCCGTGTATACATAATAGTACTGATTGAGCAAAGATCTTCTCAAATCTTCCTTTTGTGCCAATTTGGTCTCTGTTACGCTCACAATATCTATACCCTCCTTGTTCAAGTACTCAAAAATTAATTGTCTCTTTAATGGCACATTCAAGCCTTGTACATTTAATGTTGAAATAGACAAAAATTCTATTTTTCCCTTTACTATTATCTTTGTTTTTTCAACTTTTTTCATTTCTTCGTTTTTAATTGTTTTTTCTTTTTTTATCTTTACTTGCGTCTCGTTTTCTAATGTATTATTGTTATTATTATTCATCATGATTAATAATATTGTCCATTTCAACATCTTCCACCACTTCGTTTGTGATTTGTTGTTCGTCAAATATATCCCACTTTGGTTCAGGTAGTTCCTCTGTTTCAAAGATCCACTCAGGTATAGTACCCAATGGATATTTTTCCCTCAGGTAGTCCAGCGCTTCAGGTACTTTGTCTTGTGAGGTTATTGGAAAAGACCAATGGGACTCTGGTTCTTTTTGTTTTAAATCTTTATTTAGCTTCTCAAGATCGCTTGGGAAGCCGTTTATCTCTGAATCCACTTCATTTTTATTATCTCCATCTTGAATACAAATCCAATCTTCTGGTACTTTATGGAAGAAATAGTGTTCTCTTAGAGCCTGAACTGCTATTCTTAACTCTTTCGTGCTTGTAATCGGGACCGTTAAATTCACCTTCTTCACCTCCTCCCACTCTTCAGGTAAGTCTTCTAATTGTGTGTAGTTTACCTCTATATATTTCGCCGGCATTGGATTTGGTATTCTATAATAACTCGGAATAGATTTTATAAAATTCAAAGCCTCAGTTCTACTTTTTATCGGGAAACCCTCCTTAACATTGATTTTTAAATCCCTTGGATTCTCGGGTAACCTCTTCTTATTAATCACATAGTCATTTGGGAGGTATTTGAATGCGTAGACTTTTCTCAGTTTGTTCACATGTTCTTTAAAGTCTTCACTATCTTTAGGGCAGAAAGGAAACATTCTTCTCAAGCTCGGTGTCAACTCCTGATAGGTCAAAGGCAACTCCAATTTCTTTGGTGGTAAGTCAAAAAATGATTCTGGTAATTGAGAGAAAATATAGAACTTTCTTAAATCCTGTTTCCAATCCTTAACCTTCTTTAGATCAGCTCTATCTGTTACAGGAAAAAATTTTTTAAATTCCTCTCTTAGTTCGCTTGGATAACTCGGGATCGGAATTCTTGAATCTTTTATGTAGGACTCCGGTAATCGGTCAAATTTATATATCCCTCTCAGACCACTCACAACTTCACCCGTGAATCTTCTGTCCCGAATTGGTAATGTGTATTCTAAAGCTTCTCTAATCTCTTTTGGAATCAAATCATAATGCTCTGGTAATTGAGTCAATAAGTCACTCTTCAACTCATTTATTCTCTTTCTCAACTCTTCAAATTTTAAATCATTCTGTAATCTTGCAAAACCCGCCACGAAAAATATCAATTGCGTTATCTCAAAACCATCCAAGATGATAAAATCAGTATTAGTCAGAAAATTGATTCCCAATTTCTTTCTCAATTTATCGTAGATCTGGTCTTTATTTTTCTTGTTAATGACATATGCCCCATATGCTTGTTTGTATCTATCTGTAGCTCTCCCCAGTAAATGCATGAATTCATTTTGATGTGCCGGACGAGTCTCGTGTCTATTAGTAAAACATCTAAAAAAAGCCTTATCCTGATATTTTAGCTTGGTCCCGATAGCTGGTGGTATTTCCATACTTGTTGTTTTAGTTTCCAACTTGTGTTTTACAAAACTCACAATTGACTCTTGTGACTTGAAAGCTTCGATTATCTTGTCTATGTTCCATTCATTGGAATTAAATGAATCTTTTATCGATTTACTCTTCGCCCTCCAAACTTTGTTTTTTAAAACTCTACTTTTTTTTCGTCTTTCTTCTAATTGCTGCTTATCCAAGTTCTTTCTTCCTGTTACTACCGCACTATATAAGAGTGGTTGTTGTTTCTTTTCGTTCTGAATTTTATCTACCATTTCTGTAGCAGTTCCTTTTTGTTGTGTTTCCTCTTCTACCTCCATATTGTTAACTATTCCTTCGTTATCGCTAATGACCTCATCACGTGACAAGGTTTGTTGTTTTCCTATCGATGATTCCAGAACATTAATTATTGATGACGTATTACTCTCGATTTGGTCGTTTGTTGTGATCAATTGAAAACCTGATGACGTCATATCCCGGATTTGGTCGTTTGTTGTTGTCGGCTGAGTTACTGATGTCGTTTGTTGTGACGATGATGTCATTTCATCAATTTGCATGTTTGAGTCCATTTTTGTGTTTTCCATACTAACAACTTCTATTTCTCTGTGAGTACTCTTTAATTTCTTTACACCGTTTCCTTCACTATGGTTGTTTAGTCTTTCATTACAACTTTTCTGAACTGCCTCAAACTCCTCATCTGGATCCATATCGAGTTCAAAAACTTGAAAGGGCCAAAGGCCCTCTTTTCCGTTGGTTGTTGTTAGAGACCCTTTAGTTATATTCGTTCCCTTCCTCTTCTTACTCAATTTGTTCACTGGCTTTGAGTTCTTCTTGGTTGTAGTTAATTAATTATTTATTTAGTTAATAAAATTATATATTTAATACGTTTTGGTTACGATTTTCCTTTTTTCCTACTATACTGTTTTTGTTTACTTAGGATTTACAGATGTACGGGAAAAAGTTCATTCGAGCTTTCAATTTTTATCGTATATTATTTATTAGATTCAATCTTTTAAAATATAATAGGTTGAATCCAATAAATAATCAATGAAAGCAGAAGTCATTTTCTTTTGGCAGCACCCATACATATACACATCGATATGAAATTTGAGTATTTGACTAAACCATGAAGTGCGTCATTTACTATTTGACATTTCTTATTGTAAATCATATAAATAACGTCTAATTCATTTTTCCGTAAAAAGATATGATTATGTCAAAAATAAATAGTAAATGACACATTCATAGGTTAGTCAAATGTTTATATTTCATAAATTCGTCACGCAATACAAAATAATACAAATTCAGAAAGTATATACTGTTTAATCGTTAATTCATCAATATAATTCGCATAACTTCTACGTATTACGTATGAGTTTTTTTGTATTATCAGGGACGATTTGTGATTTTTGGCTCATCGGATTTAGGATATGTGCTCATCATAATGCCGGCTGGTATTAATTTTGGCCAGAATTTACAACTGTAATGCTGGCCGGTTTACGTAATTCACAGAATAATCATTTTGTATAATGGGTCTCTATTATTTTTTTGACAATTACTTTTTGAAAAATAAAATCCTAACAAAAATTGACCAGATCTAACTCTAACCTTAATTTAATATGAGCTAACTTGTCAGGATTTTTAATATTGTCAGAAGTGGTTATTGGAAAAACAATAGGACCCAACTCATACAAGAGGGTTCCAAAATTCCTGGGTCAGGATGCATCAGAATCATGGTTAGCTGGATCAGAATTGATCAATTTTGTTCCAAGATTATAAAAAATTTTACTAATATATCATATCTATTTATTAAGTAAAAAATGCTTAGCTAATAATTTTGCTATAGAACTTGCTAACAACTTGGGCTAAATGTTAACCTAGGTTTGACAAAACCGGGAAATCTTTATTATAGGTCCCACCACTACAATATTCAAACACTATTATAAATTTAAAAAATGTGACCAACTTTAAATTAATCAAAAGTTTATGATTTGCAGAAAAATTAGTACCATCTATAAATAGATTCGTATATATATGTTGTACCCAGATTTGGAATTTGTCCCAATTCGGAATCAGGCTGCCCCAGATGAGAATTTTGTAGCTGAATTAGAAATTTAGATGACTTTAGGGTTAGGGCTAGTGTTAGATTCCGAATTGGGACAAATTCCAAATCCAGATACAACATATATATTAGGAAAATAAAATATTAATAATTTGTAGTAATCTTCAAATTTATCAAATAAGTGCAGAATCTTGTCTAAAAAATTGCAAAGATCTTCAAAATTTAGATTTTTGCAGTTCTTTGCAGATTTTTTGCCAAAAATTTGTGCAAATATTTAAAAAGTATAGTCTTCGCAGATTATAATAGGCACCATCTATTATATAATCTGAAAATTATACCTACTGGTAAGAACACATGGTGACAAGCAATAAACAAAACAAACCGATAAATAAATAAAGTAAAAAAAGCATGTTTTTATATTTACTTTTTTTTTTATATTTTAGGGGGCTTACAGAAATCAGCTGATTTTTTTTTACTATGAGCCCACCTCACCCCTACTTCACCCACCCTGAATTTACTTATTTGTGCCAGTAATACAACCCAAAAAAAGAAATTTAATTTTGTATATAAACAATGTTAGAATTAGGGTTAGGGTTAGGAGGTATAGCCACATATAGTTGCCCCCATTATATATAAAATTTCATCCCTGACATTTTTAATTAGTGCACAAAGATCGTTTTAAACGCTAGTTTTGGTGTATTTTCGCTTTTTTCTTCTTCTGCACGTGTTTGGAATTTATGTTGGTCTGATCTGAAATGATCAAAATTCGAACTCACTGATTGGTAGTTGCCTTTTTAGGAGTTTGTATTACTAGCACAAATAAGTAAAGCCAGGACCCCGGACATCTAGTATAGAGGTCATACTTGAAATTTTGGAGCAAAAACACCTAAAATTTAAAAAGCAAAAAACAGTTTTTGGCGATTATCTTGGCATTCAGTGGTTCAATTTGAATGAACTTTTTTTTTAAAATGAAGCTCTCAGTGAGACGCATCTAACAAAAAAAGTTTATTCAATTCTGATTACTAGATTAGAAGTTATTAAAGTAAATAGATTTTGTCGTTTAGAGCAAATTAGGCCAAAATCCAGTTATGACCTATATGAGAGATGTCCGGGTCCTGTAAAGCCCACCTACTCCCACCTGATACCCCAATTAGCCAATCAGATTTTACGATTATTAAAAAGTTAGATATCATATAGGCATATTTAACTCCATTCCATATATGACAAAATCGAAATTTTATCACATGTAATTATCAAAACATTATCAACAAATTAAATCAATTTAAATATTAGACATGTGATCATCGCGGCCAATCAAATCAATACATATACGAGATTGCTAATCAATCAAATTACTAAATTATTTATTATACACAAAGCTTCACTTTTTCTACCTTTATTAATACATTTTAAGTAGAAATTCTATTGTATATTGTTGCTTTATTAATTCTTTAGTTTATATCTAATCTTTATAATTAAATTAAATGGCATTGCTAAACTATATCTATGCTTATTTAATCAATCAAATTACTAAATTATTTATTATACATGAAGTTTTACTTTCTCTACCTTTATTAATACATTTTAAGTAGTAATTTTATTGTATTTTTCTGCTATTCTTTGCTTTATTAAATGTAATGTAATTCTTTAGTCTATATCTAATATATATGATTAAACTAAATAATATTGTTTATTTGATTTAAACCATATCTACACTTATTTAGCAATTTAATTTCTACAAGACTAATTAATATACAAGTATAAATGTTAATATGATTATAAAATAAAATATTAAAATTTGTAACTTATATAGTAATGCAGTAAAACATTGTAGTCTCAAAAAGTATATAAGTTATATATATATTTAGATGATTGAGCCAAGCGAACTCAAGAAGAAAATAAATAACTATAGTTACTAGCAAATATAAATGTGTTTTGTGATTAGAAAACTGTTATGAAAACGAAATCAAATCTAAAATAAATGAACTGGTAAAAACCTTTGCGTCTTTGCTACATATTGCACATAATCTTGTATTTTTGTGCAGTTACCCTTTGAAATTGTCTCTAATAAAAGCTTCTTCATTTTTAGAATTTGAAGAGGATCCAAAGAGGATCAAAGAAGCTAAAACCTCGTTAAACATAAATGTAAAATATCAACTACACTATATTTAAAAAAAAAAGCTATAATGCTTTTACAATACCTCAAATTTTCATATTGTACAAGGTAAATTAACCAATCAGTGTGAATTTCATGATAATCACATTTCTGCATTTTGGAGTCAAATCTGCCCATATGTAATATTTAATAGTAAATAACTTTTGATTTACTGGACCAATTTCGATGATTTAACTACCAAAATGATCTTCTCAATGGGAGAATTCTAGCAAGCCCAAAATCACTAAAATCTAATTACTGGATCCTAAGATTGGAATAGATTTGGGCTACTATAAAAGTTTTATAATTTATTAATAAATTATAAACTATTTATAGAAACACAAATTTATTCCGATCTCTGGATCCTGTGATTAGATTTTTATGATTTTGGGCTTGCTAGAATCCTCTCATTGAGCTGATCATTTTGGTAGTTAAATCATCGAAATTGGCCTAGTAGATCAAAAGTTATTAACAATTAAAAATTAATTTTCAATTGTTAATAACTTTTGATCTACTGGGCAAATTTCAATGATTTAACTACCAAAATGATCAAATCAATGAGAGGATTCTAGCAAGCCCACAACCATTAAAATCTAATCACTGGATCCTAAGATTGGAATAGATTTGTGTTACTATAGAAGTTTTATAATTTATTAAAGAATTATAAACTATTTATAGTAACACAAATTTATTCCAATCTCTGGATTCTGTGATTGGATTTTTGTAATTTTAGGCTTGCTAGAATTCTCTCATTGAGCTGATCATTTTGGTAGTTAAATCATCGAAATTGGCCCAGTAGATCCAAAGTTATTAACAATTAAAAACTAATTTTTAATTGTTAATAACTTTTGATCTACTGGGCCAATTTCGATGATTTAACTACCAAAATAATTAGCTCAATAAAAGAATTCTAACAAGCCCAAAATTGTAAAAATGCAATCACAGAATCCAGAGATCAAAATAAATTTGTTTTACTATAAATGGTTTATAATTCTTTAATAAATTATAAAATTTTTATAGTAACATATATCTATTCTAATCTTAGGATCTAGTGATTAAATTTTAATGATTTTGGCTTGCTAGAATCCTCTCATTGAGAGGATCATTTTGGTAGTTAAATCATTAATTGACAAATCGGAATTGAAGGGTCAAAAATAATCGACATTTAATAATAGTTGGTGACGGGCATTTAATAGTAAATTTTATTAGTGTTAGAAATGGTGAAGGATTGTTCATTTAAAATGTCAAACAATAGAAAATATACCGTACGACTTGTAAATAAAGGGCAAATAGACTCTAATTTTCACTACGGACCATATGCTCGAGATTGGTGGAATCAAAATATTAAACTTTCAAATAATAGTGTATTAACTCTTCCTTTTCGCCTTTATATGAGTGTAATAACTCAAATAAATGGCTGTGAATTTGTTTTGTCCATTATTAATAAACCTTCAAATCCTTTGCAACCAGGCTTTTTATGCTCAGTAGAGGAAAAAATTGGTGATATACAGAATACACCTTCAGCAGCTATCAACATATTATATCGGGAATTATATGGAACTAAAACTGAGCATTCGGGTTTAGCTGTATTTGGTTTTTATAATAAAGAAATTGTATCGGAAATGCTAACAGATATTCCATTTTTTCCATTATATCTAAACATTGGCAAATTCTCTATAGTGGTTTCAACAATTGGTTATTCTTCACAGGAGGAACTTTTATGTGCTGGGCCTGGTTATACGTCGTCTTTGGTAACGCGTCGTGGTTCAGAAACTTACCTTATTCTACAACAAGTTTTAGAAAACCACTACAGTTTGCGGGTTTTTAAAGGCAAAAATCAAATAAATCAATATGTTGGTGAAACACCAACTGCCGTTTGGAAAAAATATAGAATTCACCAGAATAAGGACCATTTTGTACTCTTTGGGCTAAAAGATCCAAAGGTTCAAGCATTGTTAGCAGACGGTGAAACGAATGATATAACACATATAACATGTCAGTGGAGCAACAAATCAATTATACTACAAATGTTTGATCTGCATATTAACCGTAGGAAAATTTTAATGCCTAATGAAGATTGGCAAACTCTTTTTACTAAGTGGATTGCACAAAAAAGTTCAATAATTCAGCTGCCATATGTTTTACATACTATATATCCACCTAATTATGCATTTCAACACAAAGAACTAGCAGCTTGGCGATCTATGCTTCGAGCTTGTGGGTGCACAAATATTACGCCATATTCAAAAGAAGAATCTGACATAGAATTTTGGACGCGCGCTGTAGATCCTAGTGCAGATCGACAAACTCTACAAAATTTATATAAATGGGAATTACTTTGGATACAAGATCAAGAATCACCATGTAATATTACAGCAAGTTATCAGTTTTGGAGTAGTTTTCGCCATGCACTAGAAATTAGTAAAAGAGGGGCCGGTGGAAAGATTCGATTACTCTCTACTATCGCACTTGATTTTAATTATCAAGATATTCAAACGGAATTAGGAGTAAGGCATAATAAAGTATTTGTTTTGTAATGAAAATAATATATTAATGCAATAAAATTTATTATTAGGATTTATTATTAATTATAGATAACATTAAAAACCGTGTATAAAGCCAAGAAACATGCACGTCTCTATGGTGCTGGTGCTCCACCAATAGGAATGCCAAAAAAAACAACTAAATTAATGGCCGAATTTAAAGAGAGACAGTTTGAAATGTTTTTTTTAGATAAAAATAATGTGACGATAAGTTCTTACAAGGTAGATCTGAAAACCAACTTACCTATTCTTTATTTGCACAATAATAAGACTTCTCTTTGGAAAAAGTTTCAACAAACTTTTCCAAATGGAATGAAGAAAACCTCTTTTATGGGTCGAATCGCAAATTGTATGCATCTAAAGTATCGGGATAACTTAGGTGGTCTTTGTGGAATCTGTAATGATTATGGATTCGGATCATTTGAAGTCCTAATTGGAATTGCGCGAAATACTTTTACCGACAAAATAGAATTGGTATTAAATTTTATTAAAATTTTGTACTAATCTATTTTTCTTTTTTTTTTCTTATTAGCAAAATTTTTAAAATTTCGCTATAATTAAAGAATTTTGTATAAAATGGGTTTTCATAAGACGTATTGATTTTATTATATCCGTTTAGAAAGATCTTCACCATATATCAAGAGTTTACTATTTAACTTCATGTGGCTTTAATCATTCTTCATTATATCGAATGCAATATCTTTTTTTTTTTTACTATTATAAATGTTTTTTTTTTTTACTTGAATGCTATTTCGTTAACACTTTCACAAATCGAGCAGCTACGACGCCACCTTAAAAGAAATTTTGAGGAAGAATTGATAGTATTACCAGATGGATCAATAACCCATGACCCTTGTATTGATCATTGTCTTCTATATGCTTTTGGAGAATGCTCTGCCTCACATGTTTTGAGATGTTCCAAGTGTGAACAGTTTTATAATTTTTTTAATAAGTTAGAAAACTATGTAACTGATGAATGCATAATGCAATTACGCGAAATTCAAGAACGATTGAAACATTTCCTAGGTCACCAAGCACAAAAAACTTATCTTAATGCTCAATTCAAGGCAACTTTAGCTCAGTTGGACTTTGAGGGCGCTCTAATTGTTGCTGACTATAAGATGCGAGTTCTTCCGAAATCTGCTCGAGAAACTAAAAGAGATTTTTTTGGTAAAAAAGGTTGGACCTTACATACCATACTTGTTTTTAGAAAAATTGCAAATTAGAATTTATTAGATATTCGGGTATTTGACCATTGGTCCACCGACACTAAGCAAGATGCATGGTTTACTGCTTCCTCGTTTGAAGCAGTATTTGATTCAATGAAACACAAGCCAAAATGGATAACTATAATTTCGGACAATGGTATGCATTATCACAATTCGGAGCTGATGACTATTGTAGCGCATTGACATACTTGGTACTCTATTGAAGTAAAACGATGGTTGTTTCTGGAGCCAGGGGAGGCTAAAACAACCATCGACTCCCATCATGCAAGCGTGGGGTGAGTTTTTTTTTTAGTAAATTTTAAGCGCTAACAAAATAATGACAATTTAATGCTTTATATCACCTTAGATCAGCCATAGCATTAAACGATATGTACGAATTGGGTTTGACTTAACTGAAGGTGAAGACATAGTTGAAGTGGCGAAAGGGCTGGCCGGAACATCATTGGCACAAATTACAATAAATCGTGACGATAAATGTAGTGAATCAGAAGTTGAAGACGTCGAATTAAATAAAAAAAAATAGAAATTCTAATAAAAAAAAACAACTATGACCGAAATTTCAAAATTGTATTGCTGGAAGTGGCCAGTAGAAGGTGCATTTACCGGATTAATTCGTGCTAGGGGACTACCTCACGCGGGGTCTTGGAAAAATTTTTCCCTGGCAGAATTTAATGCCCCTATTATTCGCCCAAAACCGATAATTTCGGCGCACACAGAGCCCACATCTGATTGGACTATGTCACTCCCAACAATAAATGGTTTGTTATTTTTATAACATGTAAATAACATGTTAGAAATAAATTTGATAATTTACTATAAACTATAGCTTCTTCGAGTAATGAAATGGAATTGGAAAGTAGGTTATAATTTTGCGATCTACTGTAAGAATTTATTAACTACATTGCTCATGATGAGACAGATGTTACAAATTCTAGTAGCGGGGATGATCATACAAGTTCTATGATGGACATTGACGGTAAGAACCATTTATTTTAGTTCTCGAAGTTCATTGAATGTTCAATTCTGGCTAAAAAAAACATGTGCGGATTTGGGCTGGTAAAGCCAAATGATAATAATCATAATTTGGTCATCTTTTAGAAAAAAGAACCGGAAAAGATAAACAAAACGCATTTATTCACTTTCAACAATCCGTTAAAATAGAAAGTTCGGATGGAATTGAAGTTGAAATGAATCAAAAATCAGCCGGTATAGATAATCAAACCACGAATTTGAGATGGTTCAAAAAAATAAAATGAAATGTGATTACTTACTTTGTGTACTTTTATTTAGGAAATGAAGCTGGTAAGAATGAACAGAATTCATTCATTCAGTTTCAAGAATCTGCTGATATAATGGAATTGGGGGTTGAACAAATTCATTTGTCCATTATCAAAAATCAGTCGAAATGGGTGATCAAGTCACGAATTAGGCTTATAAAATAAATAAAGCTTACTTATTCTGAACAATTTATTTAGAAACCGAAACTGTAACAGATGAACAGAGAGCATTAATTCATTTTCAAAAATCAGCAGAAATGGAAGATCCCAGTGGAATTAGAGTTGAAATGAACGAACTAAATGATAATTCTGGAGAAAGGTTCGTAGAACTGTTGGTATAATTTATTGGAATTTTAACTAATATAATTCTTTTTAGAAACATTGAAGAAACATTTCAAATGCCCAAGAGTTGGGCGTTTCCAGCAAATGCTAAATTCAAAAAAAAAGGCGGGGGAAAAAGAATCAAGGCTGAGGTTGTAAATATTTTAAAGCAATTTTTTTTGAATGGAAATCTAAACCCCAAGGACAAAATGACGGCCAAGGAGATGCATGAGGAACTGTTGAAGTTCGCACGTACTGGAGAAATTGAAGATGATCATGTACCTCAATTAACCACAATCCAAAATTGGATTGGCCGCTATGCTAGGGAATTTAATCAAGAAGGAACAGCCATTGCGCTTAATAGCTTTAGAGCGATAGGCCCTCCTCAAATGGCGAAGTTTAGTAAGTATTTGCAGGGATTGCATGTTACAATGTCCAATTGATTTCAATTTTTTTTGGACATATGTCCAATTTCAATTGGACATATGTCCAAAAAAAATTGAAATCAATTGGACATTGTGACATGCCAACCTAAAGTATTTGTGTTTTACCCCATTCTAAATCTCAAATTTAACAACTCATTTTTGTGTCAAAATAGAGTTGAAAAGAATGAATATAGGGCATTCGTTTAACAGAAATCTATCAACATATAAGTTGGCAATTGCAAAAGATGAATTGATTGCATTTATTGGTTATCAATATTGTTAAAATGGGACATGTAAATGGAATATAAATATATTATGAAATAATAGGGAATCAGATAAATAAAATTGAGGTTTCAAAATCACAAACATTTATTTAATACAAATTCTTAAATGTACGCTCTATACACATTGCCCATTAGCATATGCTTTGTTTAAATCGAAGCTATACTTTAATGAAGTCAGGTTATAAAAAAATTTTCTATATAGCTTATATCAAATATCAAGCTAATTTTAATAATATTATCAAAAATTCTCCATTATATTGATCCTTCATTGTAACGAAAATTATTCGAAAAGTTGCATATATTCCTGAAAGCAATATACATAAAGCGCTATTAGTTAAGCAATCACATAAATGAACCCATTGGTAAGTGATATTTCAGATTAAAATCTGAAATAAAAATTTCTTTGATACTAAAATACCATAATGCACCTTAGTACACGCTTTCATATTATACAAAATAAATCTTGTGAATTGTACAAAACCCACATTAAATCATTACTTACACTACTATCGAAACCAAAGTGCAAGTAAACTTCCCTAAATCTTTTTTGATGTAATTTTTTGCTATTGAGTATAAAATGAATCAGTAATAATCTAAGGTTAATTTCCAGCAACTACCGTATACCTGTATACCTTTGAAATTAGCCAAAAAACCAGTTTTAGTAAACCAAACTGAAAAAAAATTATAAAGACATAAGTTGGTTTTAATACTTACGTAACAGTTTTTCTATTAAGGCTACTGTACATATGAGAATTATATATGAATTTGAAATTGAAAATTAACAGTTAAAAAGCCTTGACAATTTTTGTTATGTTTCAGCTTTGAAGTTATTAAATAACCGTTTTTACCTCTTTTCTAAATAAATTTGTGCGGTTTTATGAAGGAATAAGCACGAAGTTGAAATCGAAATTACTAAAGATTTTGAACAAATTTAGTCCAAATGCGCGTGTCTTACTGAGTAAAAACTTTAAGTCATGCAACAACAAGAAAACTTATTTTACTTACTGATTCTATTAGTTATGCTTTATGAAATTCAAAGATTAGATTTTTTGTTTTATTCAAGATACATGCATTTTATTATGAGGTAAAAATACGTAATAGGTGTTTGTTATAATTGATCTCTGCTGTGTAACTATATGAAATTTTTACCCTTTATCGGTGATCTTCCAATTAAATTTGATCCAGTAAATTAAAAGTTATTAATTATTAAATATTATTAATAAATCTATAATTTTGGTCAAAAATAATGTTGTAACTTTGACCAGAATTATAAAATTTTGGCCGAAATTATACCTGATACTTCAGCTGACTCACCCACCTCCTAAAATCAGCTGATTTCTGGAAGCCCCCTTATTTTATTTAATGCAATTATATAATATCAGGGATTTTTTTATTTTATTTTATTTTTATTTACATACCGTTTTTTTTCTCTCTTTTTTTTTTTCTTTTTTTACATATTTTAAATGATTTTTGATAAATTTAGCAGGTTGCGATATCACAGGTTAATATTTAAAAATTAAAATGATTATTAGTTAGGGTTAGAGTCCAAACTAGTACTGTAGTATTAATATTAAGTTAAAGGGTGCATATATATATGCAAATTTAAGCGCTAAAAACTTTTAATAAAGTCCAAAACTAGTTTACTTAATGAAATTTCAAGTTATTTAAACATTTTGATTTTTTTTTGTAATTTTTCCCAATTTTCGTTTGGTTTGTTACACAAGATCCTGTGACCTAATTGGCTAATCATATTAACCTACAATATAAAACCTGCGATATTTAACAAACTCCTTTTAAATTATCTTTTTTTTTAGGGAAATTCTAGGCATCTCTAGCTAGAGATGCCTAGTTTATATATTTCTAGCCTCTTGGACCAATCAAAGAGCAAGAAAATCACATGACTAAAGCTCATGTATCTATCTGATTGCTGATGCAAGGTCGAACGACATCACCTACCGGATGCTAAAAGATAAGTGACACGAGATCATCTTACATCTTTGTTTTGCTGCATTTTATTTACTAATTTTTTTTTATTTAGTTTTGTCGCCTTTCTTTCGTCCTTCCTAGTTCAACTTAGGGTTTTTTCGTCCTTTTTGAATCTGGTAAGTACCGTAAACTGCCGTATACAAGACTCCTATGTACTAGACTTGGGTGTAAAACTCAGCAGTTTACGGTATTTCTATTTTGTTTTTTTTTTCCCACCTTTTTAGTCCATTTACTGATCTGTCCTTTTTTACAATTTACGTTTCCGGATCTTTGCAATACAAAAATTTTTGCTGTTGCTGTTTCGGGTTTGGTTCGTGAAGATTTAGGTAAGCGGTTATTTAATTATTTTTTTTATAGACAAGATTAAACCACTAAGGTTCTATAATCCAGTACTATAAGTGGTGGGCCCTTCTAGTAGCGAATGAATCTGAATGGCGTCAAAATTTACATACTATATCGAAAATGAATTGGATAGATAAATTAAATCTACTACTATGTATTGCGTTAAAAATTCATTTGCAAGATTTTATTCATCGGGATTTACATAGTGGAAATATACTATTAAATTGCTGATTTAGGACTTTTAATATCAGCTAATATTACGTCAAAATTGAAATCAGATGGAATTATTAGAATTTTACTATATGTTATACCTGAAGTTTTGAACAACCAACCGTACACTAAGGTATTTGTATTTATTCTTTTGCTATAATAATGTGAGAAACTTTATATGAAAAACTATATTGTACAATCAAAAACTTAATATGTCGCAACTGGACCGAGATTCTTAAGACTTGTTCGATAAGTACAGTACTTTTTCATGTTGTTAACGCTTTTTTTTTAACTTATTTTACCCTAAATTCTTATTTTTTTTAAACTTGAATTGGTTGGATCTTTCAGAATATGAAGTTTCAATTCTTTTTTTGGGCAGGAAAAGGCTTCCGGAAAGATACGTATAGGGTCTTTTTTTTTTTTATATAAATAAATAATTTTTTATTTCCTCTAAAGTGATAGTTAATGAATAATTTGGTCCGGATTTTTGTTGGGATGTTATAGACTTGAAGGATTGTACTAGGACATAGAGTATAAGGGCTTCTCCAAAGCTAAGTATATATTTTATTTGTCTTCTTTTTTTTTTCTATATAAGTGGTACTAATTTCAATTTCTTTGATCAATTTTTCTATCTATCCAGGGCGGCATTTCATGAACAAGAATGGAATAAACTAGATACGGGATTAGACACGTAAAGAACCCGTACGTGGGAAGTATAAAACTTTTCAAAGCTAAATACAACTTTATATTTTTCTTCCATTTTGGGCTCAGGTATTAACGTTCCAGCATTAAAAAGTTTACTTCAAAATTGTCTTTCTTTAATTCGTTATTTTCAAATTTCTAGTGAAAATATTTTTGATAAAATCTGACCTTATCAGAAACTTCTTAATACAACTTTGTGGACAATACCGATTCGAACCCAATCTGCCTTAAGTTGATCTGTGTTGATTTTAAAAATATTTGTTATAAAATATTGTATAGTTAGTTAAATTTTGATAGTTAAGATTTGGGTTAGAGTTGGTAGTTAATAGCATTAGTTAGATAGTGGGTTAGATTAGCTACGTCAAATCTGTTCATTGCGCAATAGATAGAAATTTTATTTTGTGCTATAATTTCGAATTTGTAAAAAAAATTTTTATAAAATAAAATATCTAAATTGGGATATAATTGGCTGATTAATAAAGTGGGAGGACAATACAATGAAGAGATTGAGTTACAAGTTAGCACTGTTATACTCAAACTACCTTTGAATGGTTCATTGTAATAAATATCTTATATGCTTCAGTATATGATAATATGAAGACGATTTGAAATGATAACATCTATTAAAATAATTAAAATATTAAAAAATTTGAGCGAAGATATCTCCGCAACCAACGACCGAATTCAATGAAAATTTTTTTATTCGAATTCTATGGATCCATAGAATTTGAATAAAAAATTTTCACCGAATTCGGTCAGTTGGTTGCAGAGATATCTTCGCTCAAATTTTTTAAAAAAATCAGTGCAGCTTCTATTTTGATAGACGTTTTGACTTTTCTCTAACTTTTAGCGAAGATATCTCTGCAACCACCTGACCGAATTTGATAAAAATTTTTTTATTTTTGCTAAAAGTTAGAGAAAAGTCAAAACATCTATCAAAATAAAAGCTGCGCTGATTTTTTTAAAAAATTTGAGTGAAGATATCTCTGCAACCAACTGACCAAATTTGATGAAAATTTTTTTATTCGAATTTTATGAATACATAGAATTCGAATAAAAAAATTTTTATTGAATTTAGTCAGTTGGTTGCGGAGATATCTTCGCTTAAATTTTTTAAAAAAATCGGCACAGCTTCTATTTTGATAGATGTTTTGACTTTTCTCTAACTTTGAGCGAAGTTAACTCCACAACCACCTAACCAACTTGACGAAAATTTTTTTATTTGAATTCTAAGAATCCATAAAATTCAAATAAAAAAAATTTTGCTAAGTTTGGTCGGGTGGTTGTGGAGGTAACTTTGTCTAAGGTTTAAAATTTTTATTTTTCTTTTCTGTAAATCATTCAACCAATGTCCAAGAAATCGTAATTCTGGTTACACAAAAGTAGTCAACCTGTCTGGCATTCTTACATGATCAAGTAATCGACAAAAATAGAAATCATGTGACCTTTTTAATTTTAATTGGTCAAAAGGCCAGAGATATATAAGTTATATATCTCTAGCTAGAAATGCCTAGAAGAACCCTATTTTAAAAAGATCATTCGAAAAAATTTATTATTTTAAGAAAAACAGCTGTTATAAATATCAATATTTTGATATAAATAATAAGAATTGATCATTAGGAAAACAATTTTAATAAAAAATTTTTCATTTCTGAATTTAAATTCAGACCAGAAAAATTAATACATTTTGGATCTTTGCATGGATCTCGAAAGATACTTTTAGATGATGAAAATAAAGAATTTTTGAATGAAGTAAAGAAGTGTTTGAGATTTAATCATCCAGAATTGAAACTTTGTATTGAAAGGATTATCGATATTGGAGTTCATATAAGAACCAATGAGAAAAGGATTGGTGATAAAATAGTTAAAATTAAAGCAAATAATACAATTGAAGGAATTTTTGTACAAGTAAATTATTACTTTTTAAATGAAAGACTTAATAATACAAAATGCCAACATCTAATAATTTTTTTAGCAACAGATGCAAGGCATTCTGATTAGACTTTTGGAAATTTTTATTCAAAATTTAGTTCTTGCATTTTTTCATTAATGGATTTAAGCATCATTTGAAAATTTTTAATAACATGAAAACTTATAAGACTATATAAAATTAATTTTTTGGTTCTCATAACATAAAAAAAAAAAAAAGACCCGACATTTCAGACTTTTATTTAAAAATTTTCAAAATTTTTTAAATTATAAAATTTAAATTTTAATTTTAAAAAATAATAAACTGGCATTATAGTTAGGGTTTCTCAAAGTCGAATCGAATCAAATATTGGACATATTTGAATTTGATCGAATCGAATAAGCTCTTGATTTGAATTTGATTTAATCAAATCAAATCAAATCAAATCAAATTTATTTGTAATTTTTATTAAATATTTTCAAATTAAATTGAATATTTTGTCAATTTGAATTTGATTTGATTTAAAATTTCTGCATTTGAATTTGATTTGAGATTGAATATTTGATCAAATCAAATTGAAACAAATCGAATTGCAGAACCCTAATTATAGTATTAAATGAAGTAATGGCCCATCTACCTGAACTTTATTTAAAAATTTTATATATAAAAAATTTTAAATTTTATAAAATTTTTTAAAAAAATTTTTTGAAATTCCACTTGGCTATTAAAATATATAAACAATTTTTTTAAAAAAATTTTCAAAATATGACCCGGCTGGGTTATAAGAACCAAAAAATTAAGTTTATATGGCCTAATAATTATAATTTAAAAAAATTTTTTACACTTTTAATGGATTTATTAGTTGCCTCTTCTAGTAGATACTTTGTTGGTACTGATAAAAGTACCTTTTAAAGGTGGCTCAAGAAATTCATGATTTTTAGTTAATATAATTATTAAAATATTATTCAAAACTATTAATATCTATAATATTTCAATAATTTTTAACATCAGTTGTATCATTATCGAATAAGAATTAGTTATCTTTATGAAGATGAATATATAGAATTATAGTTTTTTAATATTTGTATTTATAATCTTTAGATGCTTTTATTTATATTTTTCAGCTATCAGTTTTAGTTATTTAGACTATTGTATCTTCTTGCTATTATATTTTATCAGTATAATAATAATTATAATAAAAAAATTGTTACCATATTTTCGCAAAATAACACTTGTAGATGTAATTTCGAATAATGGCCTAAATTTTGCTTAATTAGAGCATTATTTGAAATTACATCTATAGGTGCTATTTCACGACAATACAGTATATATTTAATTACTACTTCGCAAATATACTATTGCTTAGTAGGTTTTTTGCATAGTGCTTTATTTTTTAAATTTATAAATGTTAATACATTCTCAATTCAATAGCATTGAATATAAAGAAAGAAGACTATATCATTTTAATAAGTTGTTTTTTCCTCTAAACTCTTCTACAACCTTTTTGAATATCTCCAAAAAGTTACATGTCAATACGTCATCATCCTTATCATTTACACCCCAAATATTTTCTTTACAAATAATATCTCTCAACTTATCTTGCTTAATCAATTCAATACCGTAATATCATTCAACATTTCTATTCTTTTTGATCTGGGATTCTCATTACCCATCTCGCCATCCAAAATCCAAAAAATTTTAAAATTTGAAAATTAATAGTGATGCTGGAATCGTTAAAGATTGACGTAATATTGCACTATATGTTACTAATGAAGAAAAGTGCCTATTTTTTAAGGAAAAAAATTGAGCCAAATAATTTTAATTTATAAATTAAATTAATAACCTAAGAAGTTTGGCCATAACACAATTTAAACCTAAAGCAATCCCTTTACCTCCTATATCCTTATTCTATTCAAATTCATGATTTTTTGCTTGTAAATCTTTGTCACTCATTACATATGTTGCACCAATCGATTTCAAATAATCTTTTAACTCTTGAAAATTTGGCCTTGAAAAAAATTTTGGCAGTATTTAAATATATTAATGCACAATACAAAACATTATTAACCTATCATTAATAATATTTATTGTATTTATATTCCATGCCTTAGCAATTTGAATTATTGCTTGACCAACCCCACTATTTGCTCCATTTTGAATTACATAAATCACCTAAAAACAAAAATATTTAAATAAGTATGATGCATAAGATATTTAACCAAAACAAACATTAATATCTATTATCTACATGTATATGTACATATATACACCTTCTTTCAGTACAGCAAATTCTTTTAGCATATGATAAGCAGAACAAGGACTTACTTTTAAAGTAGCAGCTTTAACTATTCCAATTTCTTCATGTGTATTACGAATAACATCATCTGGTGTTGCTTCAGTATGTGTCCGCCATGTTCCTGTTTGATTATTAGAAACAATCTGCAATATAAAAAAATTAAAAGATATTTCAATATTTATATTTTTTTAAAAACTCATTTCTAATTATTAAGCTTACCAAATGCAGATTTACCCATGACAACCCAATTACCAACTTTATCTTCAACCTTATCTCCAATACCAATTACTTATGCAACACCTTTATTTTCAGCAACTGCAAATTTTTTCATGTTCTCCTAAAGTTTAAAGTTTGATTTAATCAGGTAAACACCTTCAATCAGATTAATATCCAATGGATTAATTGGCGATACAAGAAATTTTAAGTGCAATGATATTGGAGTTAGTGTGGCAATTGATATGTGACTGCTCTTTTATGCAAATGAAAAAAAAATTTTTATTTGTAATATTATAAAAAAAAAGCATGAATTTAAAAAAAAATTTTTTTGAAATACCTAAGAACTTCTATAGGAGGATCATGTTTATTAAAGGTTATAGCCCTAACTTTTGGCGGTATATACCATTTTTTTTTTTTTAATGTATTTTGTAATAATGAAAATCGTTTGATAGTAAGCTTTTGAACAAACATTTTAAGAATATTAAATGATCTGCGTTAGAGGTTGGTGCACCCGAATTTACCACTACTTCTATTTGCCCAGAGTATAATCTATTACTTAGGGATGTTAAAAGTTTGGTCCGGTTCGACTCGACTCAAAGAGTCGAGTTTTATTAAAATCCAATCTTGGAACTCAACTTGCATTGCACATCATCTTGTATATTAAATATAGTACTGAAAAGAAATGTATAAATATACTTTTTTTCTTTTTATATTCAAATGTTCAAAATATACGTGTAATGCAAGCGAATTCCAAGTTTGGCTCAGGACTGAACTTTAATAAAACTTGAATGTCCGAAGTTAAAAATATGGGATCTGATTTTTTTTTGTATCATTGCTCTTATATTATAAACCTGAAAGAACCAGTAATATGTTAATATGTCCACGAAGAAGAAGTAACTTATGTTCCAGTTTATTATCAATTTTCTATTTGGCCATATCAATATTAAAATTAGAGGAAGTAGAGAAATTGATATCGACATTCATTAGTTTGAATTCATAATTTTTTTGCGCATTTAAAAGAGATATTATTATTTTAAATTGTTTGAATATGCTTCTAATATTTTAATTTTGTAATCTTCCCATATTAACGATTACATTTAAACTTCAAAAATAAGGTACATTATGTTTATTATGTTTTGTACGTACTTCCACTAAACTACGCATACATCAATAAAAAAAATTTTTTTTTAGCAAATTACAGGATTATTATAAATTTTTTGTATATTTGCCTAATGCCCAAATAGTAAAAATAAATTTATAATTTGGATAACTAATTGCACAAGTCTTATTAAGTACTCCATTCGCTGTTGGCAGTTGTCAAGATACAATAAGCTACAAAAAAAAAATATAAATAAAAATATAAATACAACAATATCATATTAATTTAACTATAGTATCTAATAAAAATATGATTGTATTAATCAATCGATATATACCTGAATACCAGTTCCTCATTTGGGGAACGTCTAAAGCCGTGTCTAGTCACATGTTTTTGATTTTTTAATTAAAGTTAGGTAAGGGTTAGTTTGGGGTTAGGGTTAGGGCATGTCTTATAGTAAAATTGTCCTCCAGACATTTTTTATTAATGCACCTCGCTGATTTTGTCTCTTCCTATTGGCTCTATGTCATGTGATGGACATGACCCCTCATTTGGATATTTTTTGGTGTACGTAAAATAACACATGACTATATCAGTTACACGAAACATGCAATGGTAGTAGATGATTGGTCAGTAAAAATGTTACACAGCATTCTGTATTAATTATTTAAACACTGTAGTTCTAAGATAACTTTCTTTTTCACTTCTGCATTTCAGCACTATGCAAACCGAAAGTAAGGATATTTCTTTTGGTGAATATATTTTGTTTTGTGACAAGAAAATATATAGATACGTTTTGTTCATTAACTCGAGGAACAATATATATTTCAGTTCAAGTCTGTGGGCTATTTGAGGTTTTATTCATTAACTTGAAGATTTAATAAATAGTTCACCAAGAGTTTGAAAAAGGACCATATCCTAATTCACCGAGAGTTTGAGGGTTACTGCAAAATGACTTATTGGTAACGAATGAAGAAGTAAATTACGTGAATTTTGTCTAAATTTTTTTTGTTGATTCAGAACTATGATTGGCCAAACCATACTCCAATACGATTAGTGTAACGTGATACCATCAGGAAAAATCAAAACAAACATTTATAGAAGTATCAGAAACTCACCCAAACATAAAGAAGGTTGTTGTTATCACGTAACAGAAATATTTTTCAGGCGATATTAAGGCGGTGCGTCATTCGCACTACTAAGTTACTACCACAAGATGCTTCTTTCTCTTGGCGGCACTCATATAACAGATAAGTTTGCTTTATCAGAGAACAGTATATTTTAGTTTGTCCATTAACTCAAAGATTATTATATTATATTCTAGTCTTTCAAGGAACATTATATTCTAGTTCACTGGGGTCCGAAGACTATTGAACGTTTCGTCCATTAACTCAGAGCATAATATTCTAGTTCACCGGGGTCTGTGGGCTATTAGATGAACATTATATTCTAGTTCACCGGGGGTCTGAAGGCCATTGGATGCTTTTTCCATTAACTCAAAGAGCATTATATTCTAGTTCACTGAGGTTCGTGGGCCATTAGTGAACATTATATTCTAGTTCATCGGGGGTCTGAAGACTATTTGGATTCTTTCCCCATTAACTCAAAGAGCATTATATTCTAGTTCATCAAGGGTCCATAGGCCATTAAGATGCATTGTCTATTAACTCAAGGAACATTATATTCTAGCTTACTGGGGTCTGAAGACTATTGGAAGTTTCGTTCATTAACTCAAGAGCTTATATTCTAGTTCACGGGGGTTTGTGGGCTATTAGATGAACATTATATTCTAGTTCACCGGGGGTCCGAAGGCTATTGGATGATTTTCCTATTAACTCAAAGAGCATTATATTCTATTTCATTGATGTTCGTGGACTGTTATATTCTAGTTCACCGGGGGTCTGAAGACTATTTGGATGCTTTTCCCATTAACTCAAAGAGCATTATATTCTAGTTCATCGAGGATCTATAGGCTATTAGATGCATTGTCTATTAACTCAAGAAATATTATATTCTAGCTCACTAAGGGTCTGAAGACTATTGAATATTTCATTTTATTAACTCAAAGAGCATTATATTCTAGTTCACTGGGTATCTGTGGGCTATTAGATAAACATTATATTCTAGTTCACCGGGGGTCCGAAGACTATTGGATGCTTTTCCCATTAACTCAAAGAGCATTATATTCTAGTTCACTGATGTTCGTGGGCTATTATATTTTAGTTCACCGGGGGTCTGAAGATTATTGGATGCTTTTCCCATTAACTCAAAGAGCATTATATTCTAGTTCATCAAGGGTCCATAGGTCATTATATACATTGTCTATTAACTCAAGAAATATTATATTCTAGTTCACCGAGGGTCTGAAGATTATTGGATATTTTGTTCATTAACTCAAAGAGCATTATATTCTACTTCACTGAGGGTCAATAAGAAATTAGATACTTCGTTTATTAACTCAAGAACATGAGTCTAAAGGTTATTGGATGCTTTATTGTGGTATGCGATCTGTTAGGAATTTATTCGATGATCTGCAATATTGTATAACAGGTAAATTATGTAACTCCCGGACGATTTTGTTTATATATTATTATTAAAATATTCATAAGTTTTATCTATTAACTCAAGAAACACTATATTTTAGTTTACCAAGGATTTGTGAGCTATTTAATTCTTCGCCATTAACTACAGGAACATTTTATAGTGTAAGTCTATTGGATTCTTCGTCATTAACTTAGGAAACATTATATTCTAGTTACTAAGGGTTTAAATGAACATAACGATAATCTTGAGTTTCTTACTTGGTTACTTTTGATTTCAAACTATTATTTATCATCGTCCACAAAAACTTGAACAGATAATGAGACGATAATCGTTATCAATTTCACTAAATTTTTTATCTTTTATTTATTTATTTTTTTTAATTATAGAAAATCTTGGTATTGTTCATATCTATTTTCACAATGTTGATACTAAAGATTGGTGTTATGATGGATTTATCACCTATGAAATGACTAAAGGTAACAATGTGAATCAGCCTTTAAAAATCTGGTTATCATCTCTCATAGCAATCTGCGAATATGCACGATTTCCAGTTAGATGCAAGATAAAGGCCAGATTCCTTTTAAATCAACGTGCAAACAATTATAAAGAAAAAAAAAAGAATCAACAAATAAGTTGAGTTATATGCCATCAGTGTCGGTTGTGGAATCTTCTCTTTCTAAAGAATTAAAAACGGTGTTGTTTGGAATCGTCTAAACAAAAAGTTGAAAAATTTGCCAAAATACAGGTAAGATTATTGTAATATTTTTAATGCACCCAACACCCAAATTCTTACATAACCAAATTCGTACATAACTTGATATACACCACGAAAATATTTATTCGATTCTTTAGTTGTATTACTTTTTTGGTGTACCGGTATATGCCAAGGTTACGTACAAAATTGGGTGTCAATAGGTGTAATATGGTTATTTAGATTATATTTTTTTTCTAACTAATTATAAAAAATAGCTTTATTAAGGACCATATATGGGTTGTGGACTAGGAAAACCCGCCTCTGAAGGGGGTTTCCATTTTGAGAAAATAGCGATTATAGTTTGTGTTACCTAAATTTTACCCCTGAATTTTTTATTTATTTTTAGATATCAATTACTGAATAAACAATGTCATGTGATTATGAACCACTGATTAACCAATCTAATTTAATTGAGTCGGTTGTAAATCTATTTTTAGAACACGATCGTTAAAAAATTGGTTTACATTCAAGTTAAAAAATCACGATAATTTATTATATCAACATGGGGTAAAAAGTAACATACGTATAGATAAAAACCAGCACTTTCATTTGAATCAAAAATCTCAAAATTGTTGAAAAAGTGTCAAAGGCGGGTTTTCCTAGTCCACAACCCATATTAGATCTTGACCAGCTTAGAGTTAACACCTCTATCTGGATTTATATATCCGGATATATACTATGTCATGTGGTATAACGTGATATAGTGTTTTTATATCCGGATATAAATAAATCCGGATTTAAATTTCCGGATATATACTATGTTAAAACCGGATAAACCCGGATATAAAAAATATATCCGGATAGAGATATTAACTTTACCAGCTATATAATGGTAACTACATATCCAAAGAAGAGTTTGACTCATTGAAAGAATTTTTCCGACTACTAACCTGCATTTGGATCAAGAAATTACTGAATGATTAAATAATGTTTTTTCTGTTTTTAGAAACAAAGAAGTACGTACTGCTATATACTATATAATTGTACTAAAAAATATTTATTAAAAATCGAAATATTTTATTTATTTTTTATTTATTTTTTTATTTTTTTAGACGTTTGATACAACTGAAATATTTAAAGAAGTCGAGGAAAAAAGACATCAACAGGGATTCAGGGATTAGGGATAAAAACATTAAGAGAAAGGCAAATCGTTTTTATATTCATACAGTAGAAAAATTGTAATCTTTTTTTTTTTTTTTTAATATTTATTGTTATGCAATATATTAAAATACAAACTTTTATTTTTTAGCATCAAAAAATTTCGGCGCGGTGATTTTTTTTCCGAAATATGACTGAATTAAAGTTTATAGGAGTTGCCCCAATGTAGAACAAACACCAGAACACTTTGCACTTGAGTGCCCAATTAGCCAGAAGGTGTGGAAGTTAGCACTAGAGCTAGCTACCCTCTCAGCTAAGTTAAGGGTACCGGAACATTGGAATGATTATACGGGTAACATAAAACTGAGAAACTGGATAAATATCAATGCAATGTACGAAATTTGGCGCAAATACACGCAAGCAAAATGGGTAACCCAATCCCATCCCCTGTAATAGGCCTAGTAATAAAGTACAGACTGGACAGACTGGAAAAAATGGTCAAACCGATTAAGTACATAGGTAAAAGAGGTTGGAATGGTGTTAAAGGAATTACAAAGGATCTAAGATAGGAGGGTCAATAAATAAAGAAAGCCTAGCTCCAATTTTTGGGGTTAATGTACAAATAGTAATGCTTATCAAATGATGTAAAAGATGGAATCAAGATCAGCCTCATAAGCTGTTCATTATAGTCATTATAGCTCAATAGTTAACAAAGTAGTAAATTAATAAAGTACGCCAACGGTCACCTCCAGGTTTATAAAAAAAAAAAAAAAAAAAGTTTATAGATGAAATTTTTGATCAATGCATCGAGATTTTAACGGAAATTGACGGAACGTACACGAGCTGGTAGGTTTAATTTTATAATCAACTGTACTAGGATGTTCGTAAGTATGTGTAAAAGTTATCCAAACATGCAATCTTTCAAGAAATACTTTGGTTAGTAAAGGTCTCCAGCGTCACAGGCCGTAATCACATGATCGTCACAATAAATTCGAGCTATTGTGTCATTGTTGTACACATTCCCTTAAAAAAAAAAAAAACTAAAGCGAATTAAGCCTTACATATTAATTTTTGCTTAATACTGTAATAGGGAGCAGCTTCTGTAGTCTCAAAATTTCGCAAACAACAAAACAACACAAACTCTATCGGTAATCGCCCGGATTTCACTACAAAATAATTCTGGATATGAGCTTTTTTCTTTAGAAGTCGCAGGAGGCCCATTTAATAAGATCAAACGAAGTTTGATAACGATAGTTTCAAACTGGATCGTTTGATGCAAAATCAACTCAGCTATATTTTTCAAAAGAACTGGAACTAGGGCGCACTGCACCTAAAAACCTACAAATTTACGATGCATTAACCAAAAAGTTTGAGATTACATTTAAAAAAAAATGATTCGGGTTGATAAATTTGTAATTTTAAAACGCATACTTATATTGCAGAAATTCCGACCATTATCGCTGACTATTCCAAACTCAAAGACTTAATTAAAAAAATGATTATTCTTTGTGTAGGTTTAGTTTGAATTTAGGATAACTTTTATTATACAGAATTTAATTGCATCAAGTTTGGAAATTTTAAACGTAATTCTGAGGTAGAAACCACGTCACCGAGGTCATGCACGCCAATTCCATGCCAAGATTCTCCATACAAAAATATTGCCGAGATATTAGATGTGTGTGTTGTTTAAATGAAATGAATCGATTTATAAAAGCACGCATCATTTTATCAATTTTTTGTTTGAACAATAAACTAAATTTCAACTCTGAATTTTTAAATTACAATAGTTTACACTTTGCTAAATATTTTTAAATTATTAATACACTTATATAATCTTTAACGGCTTTTTACTTATTGCATTAGAAATAAGATTTAATGCAAATTCATGAAATTACAATATTATATGACCTATGCTCTCATATTTTTATATTTACTATAAATAAAAAATGCAATATTTTTTTTTATAGTTTTTAAAACAAAGTTTTTTTGGATATATTTTTTATAGGGGGTTTTTAATTATATGGTGCAAATCATCTAATCGCATCAAAAATATATTAAATATTATAATCAATAATACATTTTAGAAGTAGTTTCTAGAATATATACAAAAATAATTATCTAATTTCGATGATTTTATCGTATCGTTAGCATGAATCGCTTATTTTATATATATCTTAGAATAATAAATCCTCTTTATATTGTACATACTTATATTATAAATTTAATTAATAACTTAGATTAGCCAATGTTTATTATCATCATACAATACAAATAAAATAAAACGAAATTAATTACGCAATAAATCTTCATGGAATTGATGAGTTTATTTAAAATTCTTAATTAATCAATGTTCTTTATACTCAGACTAAATTAAAGGTTTTATATCATTCAACAAACTTGCTATCGAGAAATTTAGTAAGCTTTTCAAGATAAAAATATATTTTTAAAAAATTTACAGTATAGAGCGATTGACGAATAAGAATTTCAATATTCTTTATTGATTTGATAATGACCAAATTTTAAGTTAATCTTAAATCAAACTTATTAAGTAGAATTTGAATTCTCATTCTCTGTCAGACCGAGTCGGTTTAGAACAGTTTTAGAACCTTGTTGCAACATGAGTTGATTCAGAATCTACAAAAATTCAATTTCGACATATAATATATATACTATCCAACTTCACTAATTTTTTTGACACACCTAGGTCCGTCGAATATGATTCATTAGTTCTAGTTTAAACCTTCGTACAATTTCCAATATCCTTAATTCTACTTGTCAATTCTTGAATCATTATCATAATCATATATCTAATATGTATATGCTTCATTTGCGCTACGTACATTCATTACAATGCGCACATTCCCTATAACTAAAACCCCTATAATGATCAATCAGATTATTTATTTGTTTATTATTTTGCTTCATTTGAGCTCTGCCAAGAGATAATAAAACTTTGGGCTTTCAATTTTATCAATTATTATTTACCTGATTCAGCCCTACTAGTAACGTATATGATCAAAAAAAAATGATAAAACTGAAAGCTCTGAAGTTTCATTTTTCCTTGGTAACACTTATTTATATACATCTAAATTAATACAAATAAAAAAAAAAATTAGATTTTAAATATTCATTAACAACTTAAATTTTATTTATACCTATCTAAATTGATGCGAAAAAAGATTGGTGAATTGAATACATAACTTATTCTAAATATTTAAATTAATAAATGTTTTTATATACATCTAAATTAACTCCAGCATTATTTAAAACTTTTTAATGCATATTTTCTACAACTGAAAATATAATATCAAATCTTCCACTTCCGATAAGCTTCACATCGCTAAATTGCGAATAATTCAAGTAAGTTTCTAGAAAACAAATCGGTAAAATATTCTATATGTATTCAGGCTTTTATTGAAAGATACTTTACATGATATTTCTACTCCTTTCATTATTATAAATTATTTTTTATTTTGAATGATAAAATCAAATCAAAGCTATTACTGTACTATATCAGATATCAGATATTACTGTATTAAGAAATAATATGCAACACTTGAATATTCGAACATAAAGTGACACTTTAATACCGAATTAAGCAATACCTAAGTATTGAGTGAAACCATGCAAGATTCGAGAAAAACTTTTTTTAAGTTGTTACGAGTTAAATTCTTAATTTAGTTATTTATTTGGTTATTTATTTAGTTATATATTTATTTAGTTATTTATTATATCGAAAAATCTTCAAGCAAAAGTACAGTAGTATTTGAATATTCAGAACGATTAGAAATATTTTTGGAAGAAATAGAAGGTTCGAATACTCACAGATACTCCTGTATATACTCACAAATATACACAATTTATCCAATTGAACGAGAAGGTTCAGCAATCGTATATTCAGCAAATTTTTAAAAAAAGTCAGAATAATAAACTTTTTAAAACTATGTATTAAACTAATTTAACATGAGGTGAAATATGATTATTATCTGTTATGGTTTGAGATTCTTAAAATTAATAATCTTTGATATTAAAGAAACCTAGTAATATAGTTTGAAATCTTTAAAATATTATGGGATTTCAAAAGATATAAGAAAAATTCAATGTATTGGCAATGTGAAGTTTAATTTTCACATAAATATAAATTAGATTTAGATACACGCGCGATGTGATTATCTAGTGATTGCGTTATTAATTGAATCATTTTTGAGAACCGATAGTATCAGGTATGGATGTTGAAGACCGATAGCATAGATGACAATATAATTGAAATATGCTCACGTATCCTCCTCAATGTGATTAATTTATGATCATGTTGGTGCTCAAGAATTACGATTAATTAATTGAGCAAATATCTTTATCATTATTACTTATGTAGCAATTATTGTTTTTTACAAATCGAAAAGAAGGCGATGGATCAATGAAAGGATAAATCTCGACACTTTACGATACTTCCAATTTCTGTTTCTTTTTTTTCAGAATTTATTATAAACCAAAAACGTATTTGCGACGAGGATTTTAACACAAGCAATAAGGGTAATAATTCGTAGAAATCTATAACGATAATGATAATGTAAAAACATTTTTTCTAATCAACCAATGAAAAATTTCGACCAAAAAACGCAACTCTATGATAAAAAAATGGTCGTTTAGGCCTCTCTACCTCTTGTTGATAATCGGTTAAACGATTTGCTAATAAAATTTTTCTTTCTGACGTAGTAAACTTTAACCACGTGTTTTATTCATTTGATTCGTTAAACTATTTTTTTTTTACTAATACTGTAATAAAAATTTACCCTCAGATCCATTCCGACTGATAGATTAAGGAACACTCAAAATAGTATAATTAATAAAATTCCAGTCAAAATAGTTGAAGGAATTTATAAAATACATATATTCTTCTTGAATATTTTGAATAAATTGATCATGTATAATAATTGAATTTGCAATTCAAGCATTAGATGCGCTATTATCAATTTCATTTTCTAATTACTGCAAAGTTGCAAATAGCAAAACATCAAAATTCGTTATTGATCAAATATTTATTTTAACATACATAAGTTTAAACAAAAAGTTTAAACAATTACTCTATTCTATAATATTTATGGTCGTATATATTTACTCTTTTCTTTTATTGTGCAATATTAACATTATGTTTGAACAAAAAATCGTTATTATTTTATTTAAAATAAAGAAAATATACAGTAGAAAATATTGTAGCCATAACTAGAGCTTACGGATTCTTTATTCGAATAATATTCGAATAATTAGGATCGGCATATAGCTATTCGAATATTCGCCGAATGACTAAATTTACTGAATAATTCGAATAACTATAATTATTCGAATAATATTATTTATTCGAATAATATTATTTATTCGAATAATATTATTTATTCGAATAATATTATTTATTCGAATAAATAATAATATTCGAATAAATAAATTTATTCGAATAATTATAATTATTCGAATAAATATATATTCAAGTAAATATATTTATTTTGCCTAGTATACGTATTCAATATCTTATAATTTATATATATAATAATAACTTGCACTTATATAATAGCGTTAATTCCAATTCTACTAATTCTACTTCTAACTATTAAGTCAAATCGAATGTTGTGCCTATAGCTTTTTTTTAGTTTAGTCTAAAAGACTTTCTATTATTTTATTATTAATTGGTTTCAATTAATTTAATAATGATTTTGATAAGCTTATCGATCTATATATGGTAATAACGTATGGAGAAACAAAATAGGAAAGGGACGAAGGATAAAATTAGTAATAAGGTGGGACCAGTGTTCGAAATTTCAGACTCAAATACTGTTCTCATGAGAACAGCATAATAGCTATGAGTGTTCTCAACCTATTGTTTATGTTTTCACTTATGCTTACTAAAAAAAAAAAAA
>QKWP01000305.1:0-11489 GCA_003550325.1 Gigaspora rosea | reverse complement strand
AAAAAAAAAAAAAAAAAAAAAAAAAAAAAAAAAAAAAAAAAAAAACTATATCATATACCATAAATATATTGAAATATATTAATAAGTTCAACTAAATAATTTTGATTTCAATTTGATATTAATATCATGTAGTTACTAATTACTATGAGAACACTCTTTTTATTTTACTGTTCTCAAAAAAATTTTAATAGAGAACAGTAAAAAATTTTTACTGTGCACAAATTTAAAACAGTGTTCTCATGAGAACTCTGAGAACACTAATTTCAAACACTGGGTGGGACGATAGGACGATCGGAAGTATCATCAATTAATTATTTTTAATAATGAATTGAATTAAAAGTTTGTTAATGTTGATATCATATGAAACTAAATAAATGTATACTACGTATTCATCTAAAATATAGAAAAAAAATTTACATTTTGATGATTATATTGAATATTATTCGAATATCATAAATTATTCGAATAGGAATTATTATTCGAATATAATGAATTATTCGAATAAGAATAAATTATTCGAATAATTATATTATTCGAATAATTCGAATAAAACAATTATTCGAATATTCATGTTATTCATTGAATAATTATTTAAAAAATTTTATTCAAATATTTACCAAATACGAATTTATTCGAATAGCGAATACGAATCCGAAGCTCTAGCCATAACTTATAAAGGCAAGAAATATTGAAATTTGAAAAGTAGTCTTAGGGTTTATTTTGAGGTACCAATTGATTTTAATAGATTGCCAATTTTATAGTTAGAGAACCTTATAAAGAATGTCAATGCAGAGTAATGTCGAATCAATCGAATTAATGATTGGCTAAATTTAATATTCGCATTTCACAACAGTTTCAAATTAATCAAACACATTGAGAGAGATGCTTGAGAGTACATAACTATATTGTCACGAAGTAAAATCGAGCACATTTAGAAAAACCATTTTAGTTATTTCCAAGTAATATATTGAATATGTATTGTACTTTACAAATGAATATTTTCTAATTTGTCAGAAAATTCAATTATTTTTTATCCAATTTTGTAAAGCAAAATAAATATTATTTTGGATTGTGTAATATGTTTATGTATTAATTAAAATTATGGTTTAGAATTTACAAATAATTTTATTCGTATATAATTAGCGATAGATTTAACCATTTTAGTAGATTTAACTTATTATTAAAGACTTAGGATTATTATTTCTACTAGATTTATTAATTAAATGAAAAAATTAATCTAGAAAAAAAAAGAAAACCATACGATCTTTGACGGTGCTACCAGAAAGGAGGTTGGTGCCGGGATCAGAATGAACCTTATAAGGGCAATGTAGGAAACTGTAGCAGTTCAAGGATAATCCCTGACTGCAAGTATCGGTTAACGCCGTGGCATCCAGTTTCTGAAGACCACGTGGAGCATTGGATTGGGACATGCATTCCTTGGGTGGCCGGCGCATTCTACTGGGGTAGATTAGCCCTAAGGCAGTAAGTTATAGGATAATCCCTAGTAGTCTACATAAATATTCTGCTGTGGGTGTGATAGATGAAGCAGGGATCAGAGTAGTTAAATAGGCAGGTCCCGTAGTTGGTCTGCAGGTATGGCATATAGTGTAGAACCCTTGGGCAGACTATTTAAATTAGGCACCAAAAGTACACGTGTGGCTAGTTGTATACTCGTCAATGTAACAGATATCACAAATTATCAAATAAAAACTATGGCCGTTGTAGACAGCCGTTAAACGCTAAAAAAAAAAAAGAAAACCATAGAAAAAATAAAGAAAGAATAAAGAAAGATCTTTTTGTTAAGAAACGAGTAACCGCAAACTATAAAATTATATATAAATAAAAAATTATTTTGATACACACCTTTAACATGAGTCAGACAGCCACTGAACTTTTTGAACTCAGACGGAATTATCAAAACGGCATCGGGGTTGAAAAGAATGAACGCAAGGCATTTGATTATTATCAAAAATCTGCTGAAATGGGGGATGCTAAAGGAACATTTAAAGTTGGATATTGTTACGATAAAGGAATTGGTGTTAAAAAGGATAAACATAAGGCATTTTTTTATTATCAAAAATCTGCTAATATGGGGGACATTAATAGAATATTTAATGTTGGATATTTTTATCGTAATAGAATTGGTGTTGAAAAGGATGAACATAAGGCATTCTTTTATTATCAAAAATCTGCTGATATGGGTGATGGGAATGGAACTTATAATGTTGGATGGTGTTATGAAAACGGAATTGGTGTTGAAAAGGATGAACATAAGGCATTTTTTTATTTTCAAAAATCTGCTAATATGGGGGATGCTGAAGGAACATATAACGGATTCGGAGTTGAAAAGGATGAAAATAAGGCATTCTTATATTATCAAAAATCTGCAGAGATGGGCACGCTAAAGGAACATATAATGTTGGATATTGTTATCGTGACGGAATCGGTGTTGAAAAGAATGAAAATAAGGAATTTTTTTATTATCAAAAATCAGCTGATATGGGGCACACTAAAGGCATGACTAGTCTTGGTAATTGTTATCGTGCCGGAAAAGGAGTTATAAAAGATGAACATAAAGCATTTGAATGTTACAAAAAGGCTGCTAATATGAATGAATTTAGTGGAATAAGTAATCTTAGTAATTGTTACCGGAATGGAATTGGAGTACAAAGAGATATTCAAAGAGCTAATCATTGGTATCAAAAATTAAGAAGTCTTAAAAAAATAAATAAAATATCGCATAAAGAAATAGATGATGGTGTCAAAAATATTTTAAACGATGAAAAATATAAAATATCATGGATTAATTACAATGAATTCGAAGATATAGAAGAAATAGGAAAAGGTGGATTTGCTACTGTATTTTACGCATATTGGTATAATAAAAATGGTAATATTTATGAAAATGTTGCACTTAAAGTTATTCACAATTCAAATAAAGAAGTAGAAAATTTTATTCAAGAATTGAAGTATTATTGTGAAATAGGATATGAAAATCCATCATTTTTAGAATGTCATGGAGTATCAAGAGACGATACCACTAAAGATTATATTCTTGTTTTGAAATATGCAGGCAAAGGTTCATTACGTCAGAATCTCCAAACTGTATCTCAATCGGAATGGAAAGATAAATTAAATATATTATATTGTATCGCATCTGATCTTGAAGCAATTCATTCTCAAGATTTGATCTATCGAGATTTGCATTCCGGTAATATTTTGCAAAGTAATTTACAAAGTGCATACATTACTGATTTGGGACTTTCTGCATCATCTGAAATTAAACAAGAAGGTGAGATCTGTAGTGTTATGCCGTATGTAGCTCCAGAAGTCTTACAAGGTGAACCATTCATTCAAGAGGCTGATATTTACAGCTTCGGTATTATTATGTCTGAGCTAGCAACAGGAAAGAGAGCATTTCCTTTTGATACTAAACTTTCTGTGAAAATTTGTCGAGGCGAACGACCTGGATTCAGTAAGAAAACTCCAAAATGCTACGTAGAATTGGCCGAAAGATGCATAGTTCCTGATCAAAATAAACGACCAACGGCAACAGATATTTGTTATAGAATTGGATATTGGCTTGATGAGATGAAACAAGATAAAGATAATGAGATCAAGAAGCAATTTTTTGAAGCGAATATTATCAAACCAAAATTAATTTCACCTATTAATTCAAATGATATGTACTCGAGTAAATCGACTAAAACCAGAAAGATAACGGATGCGTTAAGATCATATTTCTATTTCTAAGATCGCCAAGGAAGAGATCAGCCAAAGGATTGAGTCTGTCAAGATCACTGATGATTAATTATTATTTTTTTATTTATGAAAAATGTAATTTTTTTATGAGTATTTACTGTGTTAAAAATAAAAAAACATTTAGATCAATTTAAAAAAAAAAAAGGTAGAATTCATTTTATTATATTTATTAATAATTATGAGGATAGACCGTTTTTCATATTTAAATTTGATCATCCGTAAACTTTATTCTGACAGAACCTTTTACTGTTTTTACATAATGGAATGCTAGTTTTAATTAATTTTAATAAAATATATAAGGACTAGTCTAGAAAAATGTCATTCTGGGAATTCTGGATTTCTCCGATTGATTAATTAACATCATGCCTGCGCATTACATATGAATCCTGGGTGCGTTGCGGTGCACATAGATTTTTTTCAAATGTGCGTAAAATAAGCGTATAAAATGTTATTTTTTGCGTAATAAATATAGCGCATATTTTAAAGCTTGAAACATATATAAATTTAAAAATTCTAATGAGTGCATTTTATTCATAATTTTAAAGGCTATATGCGCAAAGCACTCATATTGTTATTTTTTAAGGCATGCGGAAAATGTTTTTAAAATGTGTGCTCTGCCCTTTCCGTACATTAATTTTTAGACACTGATTATCATTACAATCCAGTCATTACAAAATTATTTATTTAATCGAAAGTGTAATATTAAAATTATTTATGTCAAATTGATATAAAATTCTTTTACCATCATGGGTACTAGAAAAAAAGTATTACCGTAAAGTGCCGCATACAAGATCCCCAAATAGTAGATTCACCGAGTAGTATACCCGGGTCTTTAATATAGGTCAAGATTTTGGTAAAATGTATAAAACCCGGGTGTACTATAAGAAAGAAGTATTAAAAGACTCGGATTTATAGAAAAGAAAGATTAGTAAAACTCGATTTTCGAGTTTTTGATCAAATCTATTTTTAGTACAAATAGATTTTGATTGTCCGAAATCAAACTCGAAAATCGAGTTTTATTCAATTTTGTCAAGCACTACTAGTAACTTGAATTTTACTTACAAAAGCACTTTGACAAAAGAAAATTACTTACAAAATCTTATTATAGACTATGTACTATTTGTTCTTTATACTATTCAGCAATACTTCATTATTTGATCAACTAAAAGAAGGATTTTTTTTTTTAGGTTTTACAACTGTGACCATGTTTAGATTCTTTATTAAATTAATGAAATTAATGATACATATATATGTACAGTTAAATCCACCAACTATATACAAATGTTCAACTCAGACTACTTTATCTGCAACCCAAGTTGGCTATGCTTCGGACAAATGTTCCTCATAGACAGTGATGTACATTGGACAAAATTGGACACTTTGACATAGGAAGGTACTCCAGATTAACTGTGGAGTATAACCTACTCCATACTGACATGGTCTAGACTAGTGATACAAGTCGTTATATATAAAATCGACTTAAGTCGACTAGTTGGCTTAACCAAACCGATTTTTGCAAAGCCGACTTAGTCGATTGGGTAAAATCATTACCCAAAAAAATTTCAATCGATATTAAATTACATATATGCAATGGGTTTGGATCAAAATCCCGACAAACAAAATCCCGACAGGTTATAATCCCGACAAAAAAATCCCGACAATCAAAAATCCCGACAATCAAAAAAAGAGTAACTTTACTATAAAATCAACTAAACCAAACCCTAGCCCAGGCGCTCACCCTATCCCTATCCTAGGCATTCACCTAACCCTAACCTAACTTAAATAAATTTAATGATTTTTTTGTTATCGGGATTGTCGGGATTTTTATTGTCGGGATTTTTTTGTCGGGATTATGACCTGTCGGGATTCTGTTTGTCGGGATTTTGACCTGCTCCCATATGCAATTGAGTAAACTATTACAATGCTCTAGAAATATTAATACTAAATTGAAGAGCATGTTTAAATAAAACAATCTAATATCGCGTAAATGGAAAAAAAATTGACATTGTGCAAATTGTATTATTTTAAAAATCATAATCATAACTCGTTGTAGAATAAAATTAAATTGTTTAATTATACACATCAATATTAACTATTAACTCAAAAATCAAGTGTTAATCTAAGTGTAACTTGTTAATTCAAAAATCAAGTGTTAACTGTTAATCTAAGTGTAACTTGTTAATCTAAGTGTAACTCAGACTGTGATTGGTCGTTGCATTTCAAGCAAATAAAGAAATCGACTTTCGGTTAATAGCCGAATTTTATAATCGACTTAAGTCGACTTAGTCAAGTCGATTTTTTAAGATCGACTTGATTCACTAGTCTAGACATGACACTACCTCAGATTACTAAGATATTATTAATAGAAGTAAGAGGTGTGCCATTTATCACATGATATTTTTTACTTAGTAGCCATCCCTATCCATATATGGTATGATCACTTTATCTAATTCTAATTAATTAATATAATATAGATATAATCACTACCTTTGACCATGTATCTATAGTAGAAATCATGTGATAAAGGGCATGCCCCTAATTGCTTCGGAGTAATACTACTAATACAAAATGGATTATACTCTGGAGTATTATTGTATATATATTTTTTACTGTATTTTTCAAAATTAGATAGCATATTTTCAGGAAAATACGGTACTATAAACTCCAGAGTATTACATAGTGTTTAGCATATAGTACTTCAGATTATACTCTAGGTTATACTCTGGGTTACACTTTGGAGCAGTGAAGAATTTCTCAAAAAATTTTTTTGTTCTTTGAGAATATAAATTTTTAATTTTATGTTCTCAAAAAAAATTTAATGTGCACTATAATATTTTTTTAAAAATAAAATTTTTAAAATTATATAATATTTTAATAAATTTATTTATTATAATTTTTAAAACAAAAATACTATATTTACTTAAATATCTATAATTGAAAATGAGAAGAACTAGCCCAAAAATCATAAGCTTTTTGAAATTAAATTTTTTATAAGAAGGACTATTAACTTTGATCATTAAAAAATAATTAAGAGTATCAATTCGCATTTTATTACAAACTTTTGTCTTAATTAAATTTTGTTGTAAAAAAATTCACTCAGTAAGAGAAGTGTAGTAAATTACGTGATTAGGGTTTACATAGGTCCTGACCCCCTCCCTAGTGATAGGACTATTGACCAATCAAATTTTATAATATTTAAAAAAAACTCAATAACTTCTTTGACCTAAAAATAAAATATTCCACAATCGACAAAAGCGCTACATAGTAAAGTCTAAATTTTACTAAGTAAATCGATTAAAATTACTTAAGTAAGCTTATTCAGCAGATCAAAATACATTTACCACAAAATTTTTATAAGTATTAGAGAACTTTTTATTAATTGACTTTTGATTTTTACATTTGACAGAAAAATTAAAATTTTTTAAAAAAATATATTCGATGAACGTAAAAATTAAAAGTCAATTAATAAAAAGTTCTTCAATACTTGTAAAAATTTTATAGTAAGTGTATTTTGACCTGCTGAATAAGTTTACTTAAGTGATTTTAATCGATTTGCTTAGTAAAATTTAGACTTTACTATGTAGCAACTATCTGTAATTAACTAAAAATCGATTTTATTTCAATATTATTGAATATTTATAATATATATATATAGGACGTGACAACTCTTTCCGACGATCATCAGTCCCAACTTTTTCATTAATGCCGACCTATGAAAACTTTGTTGTTAGTATATTTGTATATAACAAAAACTCTAACTAGAAGCGTCTTGGATACAGGGTTTCAGATCGTATGTGAGAAGAACTGAAATAGAGATGAAAAAGAACTTTCTCCTTATGGGTTTGACTCTCCGGGTAGAAGACTTTGTTACTATAGAACAAGTAGTAGAGCAACAACTCTGGGGTTTTTTGTCAGAAGGTGTGGAAACAATAGTAGAAACATTCTTTTGGTCGACTGTACTATTCAGCAAAGCATATACTCCTACGCTCTTTGCAAGTTGGGTCTCTTTTTTGCCGCCTCTTTGGCTTTGCGAAATTTCAACAAAGTGGGCATTCTGGCTTACCCCCTACAAAAGATCGACATTGTTTACATCATCCATTTTGGGAATGCGCCTACCTAATTGGAACCAAGTCACGAGTGAGTTCCGGTGCTTGTGGAATAAACAATGAATGACACGTGAGATATAGTAGAGAAAATTCTGAATTGAAATTTCTTTCTAGAATATTCTTTTAGGCGTAGTTTTTTTCTTACAATGTACATATAATACTTGGGCGGAGCGTTTCTCTGTGCAGTATTATATAATTTTTATCACTATTTCTCTGACCACACTTACTTCTCAATAGAAGGTTCTATTTTTTATTTTTTTTCTACTTTTTTTCTTGTTGGGTTTTTTTTTGGTTTTTTTAGTTAGTCGTTCATTCCTATATCTCCATTTTATATTTCCTTTTTAACTATAGTTTCGTTTTCTCACCCCTATTGAAGATTACTTCCAATTTTTTAATTTTTTTTGGGAGTGCACTTTTTGTAGTGTCGGTGGTTCAACAGAGCGGCTAGTAGTTTTACCTACTAGTGCGGCAGGTTACTCTTGGGCGTCTATATAGATAGCCGAGTGGTGCCATTCTTGTAAATTAGATCTATATGTATATGAACTTGTTTCGTTATACTGAAAAACTAATAAAAGTAAATGGCGGGACCGCCAAAGATGAAAAAAAAAAAATATATATATATAGGACGTGATAGGTGGCGGACCCCACTAGAAAATTATGTAATTTACTGCACTTCCCTTATTATTAATTTTATATATATCTTATGAGAACATAAATTATAAATTTTATGTTCTTAGCTTGTTCTCAAAAGAGAACATGATTTCTAATTGTAGTATTCTCAAATTTTTTTGAATGTTCTTGAGAATATTGAGAACATTAAATATTCTTTACTGCTTTGGAGTATGCTCTAATTCATACTTTAGTATAGTGTAGTGTTAAAGAATACTCTGCCAAAGTATGCACCATACCACCCTGGAGCACTTTGTTAACATCCCTACTTGGACACCTTTGGATTAAATGTCCAATCCAAATATCCAGTTGTGATTCTTGGATCTAAATCTTTGGACCTTCTCTAATCCATAAATTTAATTAGTTGAAATTAAATAATACTAGCATAGTAGTTTGTTTATTAAATGTAATACAATATTGCCCAATTATATGTAATGAAAGTCATGTGATATCCAATGTTCAATTGGATATTGGACATATAATAAAGTTCAAATCCAAACATCCAATATCCAATTTTTGTTGTTGGACCATTGGACATAATATCAATACCCATAGACTTTTTTTTTTTAAGTTTTAATCTTGAACAATCTGTCCACTCAACCAACAGGCCATGGTATGTTAAAAAACCCTGCCAGAAGCTCGTGACTTGATTTTCACTATAACTTGTAACTAGTGATTCTGGTTAATCAAAATTTTCAACCAACCAAGCTGATGAAATTTTATCAGCTTAGTCAGCTTAGCTAAAAAATTTTAAATAATCATAAGGGCTGTATCATTAATCACCTGATTATTTTTTATCAGAGATCTACCCCTCTCAATCTTTCTTAATATATATATAGTCAGGTTCTTATATATAATTTCAACTTTTTTTTACTTCCTCCCCTCTAAAAAATCACCTGATTTTTGGTACTCCTCTAATTTGATCAAAACAATCTACAATAATTATTTTAATTATTTTGGTACTATTGTAAATAAAACTTATATCTTACTATATATAATTTTATACAATTCAAAAATTAAAATTAAAATATATTTTATCAAATAGAATTATAGTTACTAAGCAGTCCACTAACAATCAATTCATCGAAAAGTTCATTTCACAAATAATTTTGTTATTGTTGTTAGGATCAGGTTTGGAATTAATTTAAAAATAGTGCAATTTTAAAAAAAAACTTATTGATGAAATGATATAAATAGTGTTCTGCAAAAGATTTGAATCCAGTTTGGGTCTGGTTTAGTTTGTTAAACGGACTGAGTTCAGATCCTTGATTTATTAGAATTAATATGGGTTTGGATCCATACAAAGATCTGTCAGGGTAATATCTGGTCTGATCTTATTAGAATAATACTGATTGCTAATTGGCTGATTTTCACTTTAGAACAACCAATATGAGTAATATAAAATATGTCAACAAATTAATTGTATAACCTTTNTAAATAAAACTTATATCTTACTATATATAATTTTATACAATTCAAAAATTAAAATTAAAATATATTTTATCAAATAGAATTATAGTTACTAAGCAGTCCACTAACAATCAATTCATCGAAAAGTTCATTTCACAAATAATTTTGTTATTGTTGTTAGGATCAGGTTTGGAATTAATTTAAAAATAGTGCAATTTTAAAAAAAAACTTATTGATGAAATGATATAATACTGATTGCTAATTGGCTGATTTTCACTTTAGAACAACCAATATGAGTAATATAAAATATGTCAACAAATTAATTGTATAACCTTTTAATATTATATAACACCTATTACCTATTTATATAATATGTTATTATGAGTTTATTTTATATTCAGAATTTATAAAAACAGCTGTAATCATGTGTATGTGTGTGTGTTTTTAGTAAGGACATAAGGCTTAATCAACTATAGTATCTATAAATTTCATAGATTCAAACAAAACTCAGATCTAAGTGATGCAAGTTCGGACACCAGCTTTAAATCTAAACCGATATTTGGACTAGTTCGGATCATTAAAAATACTTGTCCGGTTCAAATTATATGGAACACTAGACATGAACCTGATTTCATAAAGGTGCTACCAAGAATCAGCTAATTCGATTTTGGCCAAAATTTTGACACTTTCTATTTTAGTCAGATCTTCATATTAAATTTTTACTTTTTTTGACTCCCTTCTAGAAAATCAGTTGATTTTTGGCTTTCCTTTAAGTACAATTAGTGTTCCGTATGAACCAAACCGGGCGGGTATTTTTAAAGATCTGGGTCCGGTCCAGAATTCAAGTTATGGATTTGGATCCGGTCTGTCTCTAAAAAAAACCTCTCTAGAAAAAAATATTGCTCTCCTGATGACTCTGCTCGTCTTTTATGTTACTTTTTTTACCTATATTACTGTATGAACATTTTGACTCAACAGAAAAGCTAGCTTATTTTTCAGACTGGACCGGGCAGATCTTAATATAGATCCGGATTCACTTCAGTATATGGACTGGACTGGACCCAGACTGAACCCAGATCTTTTGCGGAACACTAAGTACAACAGTGATGGCACATTGTTATTTAAAAATAAATGACACCTTGTCATATGACAAGTCATTTTTGTCATAAAAAAATCATTTATTTTTTTATGACTATACTTGTCATTTATAGTTTATATAATAATTATTAATAATCATATTGGTATTTGCATTGATACGAAGAATTTTGAAAATATATATTTAAAAGCTCATTATAGTGATATCTATCAATTAAAAATCGCCGTTTGTTGATAATATTTGATCAAATATCTCACGAATCATGAACCATATCTCAACCATTCTAATCCAAACACTAGATGCTTATCTGAAAGAGCTTGTTAGAATGGCAACAATAAAGAGCCATTAGGATAATTATTTAACATAACCATAAGGAGTTTTTAGAATGGTTATTTATCGCTAACTATAAAGAGCTGCTAGAATGATTATTTAACATTAATCATAAA
>QKWP01000304.1:335639-368817 GCA_003550325.1 Gigaspora rosea | reverse complement strand
ATCAACGGTACAACCAAAGGAAAACAAACATGGGAATTCCTCCATAAGAATTATTCGAAATTACCCCTAATTTAGTAATTCCCGGCAACACAAGAATCCGACCACACTGTGCAATACTATAGCCTATACGGCACATAACTAGTACCACACTAATTTTAAAATCAGCCCCCTAATGATCAATTATCAATCAATTATATCATAAGGATTTAAATTATTAGATATTAGATCAATCGCCATTTGTATCTATCTACGGTATGGCTCCTTCTATAACATATTTAGTTAGTGCAATTCCGAAAGGCAATAATAAAAAAAAGCCTTTTTTTATAATGATCGTCAGGCATTTCAATCGAGACAAAAACCTGTTAAAGTGATGTTTGGTTAAACAATTATCATACAACAGATAAATATAGTACTATGTGATGCATTGCGTGATGTTTAAGTGCATAAATTTACGTTTTTACTGTGTTTAGCACAATGTCCAATCAAGTATGAGATTTTGCGAACGTACATCATTAAAAATGCCTTAGTAACCATATACTTCGTAATACTAGATAGCTGCGCAACTTGTTGCGCAAAACCAGGAACGGAAGACTAGATAGTGAATAAATTTAAATGAATCGGGTGATAAGCTGTATGGGTTGTAGAATACAAATAAATTTGCACAGGTTAACCTGAGCCATATGGCCAAAGGCCATGTGACACGGGTTAGTCCTTGCAAATTTGTTATTTATACAATCTCTATATTATCGTATGGGTCTGATGCATCAACTCGTGCGTCACCTTCAATAAAAAGCCAATTTTAATATTATGTAAAAATACACACATTAGATAACAGTGTAAATAAAAAAGAATCTGATTTAAATTATTAATTCTTTCACACAAAATATCAAACAATTAAATCAAAGTTCAAATATAAACCTAATAATGTAAGATCTCATTTATAAAAATTTATTTTTTAAAAAAAAACAAAGAACTAAATCTAATCTAAAAGCAAAAGCATAACTATGTATAGAAAATTTAAAGAAAGCGAAAATTCAATAACATAAACTAGTTCAGTAAAAATTATATAAAGAAAGTAAAACAAAATAACATATGATTCAGTATAATCAAAATTTAAAGAAAGCGAAAACTTTAATAACACCATGGGAATAATTAAATACGATAACCTACTACCTCATAATGATAATTAACAAAATGGCTATTAAAAAAATTTCACCTCTCTCTCTGTGAACAATCCGCTCAAAAAGAATTTTCGAACAATATACAATCCCTGTGACCCTTTGTTTGTTGATCTACAAGCGAACCACGATTCATATCATTGTCTGAATTTTGGTTCCCGACTGCATTCTCGAGCCATTGGAAGTCAATCGAGACTAGAGATGGGAAAAATGCACATTTTATAATAAAATGTGTATTAATGCACATTAATGCACATGATACTGTATGAAAAAAATACATCTAAATAAAGATACTACATATTGATTCTTAATCAGATTTTGCCTACATATATAAACTTTATAATTACTTATATAATTTGAGAATATGCTAGTACCTGACCCGTGGCTCTGCCACGGGAGCTTTGTATAAACTTTAAAATCTTAGTTAAATTCTCATTATATAATATTCATAAATATGATGTTAGTTTGCATTGGATTGTCACAAAAAAATTCTGTTATTGAATATTACAATTCTATTAACTACAGTATACGGTTAAGATTGAGTTCATTTGTGACTGTGGGATAATTTTATTTTGTTTTGATTGATTCCCTTACAATGTCATTTTTTGCAAGTACAGAATTTGTATTAGAATTCACCAATTATGACACACATTTCTTCACAATTATATTTTCTTATATCAAATTGTTAATGAATTTGAATTGTGATGACATTCTTGATTATAACTTACTTATCGACTAGCATTTTGATTACAGGTTATATAACCAATCAAAAGCATTAAAGTACAATAACTTGATTATTGTGCTATATTACTGTATTAGTTTTAGCACTTTGATCACCTTTTTGACATAACTGTGATTTTATTGGTTGCTAGATCGACATAAAACTACGAATCACTGCGAAAATTAGTTCATTATTAGATAATCTGGGCGGTAAAAATTCTGACCAAAAATTCTAGAAATCAATCATCAAAATATTTTTGGCTGAATGTAATTTTTTTTTGTTAATTGCTGCTAAATATTCACTATTTTTTTTATTAATTTTATGTTTTATCTATCGCGGAACTTTTGTCATGTTTTTGCACTTGTTCTTGCGCTTGCGCTTATTCTTGCACTTATTCTTAAACTTGAGACCAAAATAGTTTGTAGATATTCAGCAATCAAACAACAAAAGCAAATTTAGCAATTTCATGTTTTACAATTTTATGTTGTTTAAGAGCATTGATAAGGGGTTAAAAATGATATGACAATTACTCAAATGTTATAATAATACTCGACTATAACAATCGTCATAATCAACTTACGTATTTCAAAACTGCACAATACGTAAGTATCGAGGCAGTTTTTGTCTCGAATCAGCTCAGATTTGAATATGTGACTAGTCCTGTCATGATCACATGTTCAATCGTCTAATCAATCGATAGGTCGATCATGGTTAAGTAACTATATATTTGAAAATATGAGTGTATAGTAGGAATATGAGGTAAGAATTGATTAATTAGTTAGTAAATGTAAGTGGTATGAAGTAATCGATAGTATTGTTCTGAGTATATATAGTACTGACGAGGTATGTTGACAAATTAGCCTTGTTTCTTCTGCAAATCCAACAATCGTCTGGTTATATCGTTCCCTCTTCCCCTTGCCCAACATAGTATCATTGGGTGGCCTGTCGAGACGACAGTCATGGAGGGTAGGGTCAGGTGTGGTTTGCAAGTTTGTCTTGTGAAATGGCCTATCGGATAACAGGCATATATGTATGTAGTCTTTGTGACCTGACGGGACATCAGTCATATATGTAGCTTTCTCGTGACCAGTGTATAAAATCTATATGCACATGTTTTTAAAAAGTTTCACATATTTTTGGCTAGAAATGTGCACAGAATTCACATACTTTTGGGCTAAATAGTGCACCAAAATCATTAGTAAAATTAGAAGGTGTGCACATAGAGCACACTGTGCATATAATTTATTGTATGCATATTTAGATTTATCTATATAAATTTAATTATAACAAAGCTATATAGTGCACAAGTTTTTAAAATTGTTCACATAAATTATGTGTACAATGTGCACAATATTCATATACTTTTGGAATCAGATTTTATACACTGCTCGTAACCTGCTGAGACAGCAGTTAAGCATATGCAAAATAAATAAAAGAATCTGATCCTATGAAAGCTGCACGCAGGTTGCACAATAGGCAGGAGAATAACCTATCTGTGTTTACATAGCTAGAACCCCGAAATGAGAGACAAAACAATGTTAGTTTTCCCACATTTAGGTCGCATTTTACAGATACGACTAATCAAAAATGTTAAAGCGAACAGACCCAGAATTGAAGTATAATAGATAGATTAAAATGTTAATTATACTTATTTTATATTTAATTTTTCTATATAAAATTTTGATGGGATAACATGCCGCATGATTCAGAAACATGGCATTAATGCGCATTTATCCACACGCATAAAACCCATCTCTAATCGAGACCTGATCGGAGTAGAAAATAAGACTACTTGTGACTTTGAGGACCCATGGGACTACTTAATCACGTAAGCCCTGTGAGCCCCATGAAAGAACCACATTCGAATTCCATAAACCGAAGCTGAGATAGACTTAAGGAGTTAGTAAAGAATAAATACTCAGATCGAAGCACTGTAAGAAGAACTAAAACAGGAATACTTATCTTAGACTCCAATATCGCTGTACCAAGCCTTTCCAAATCTTCCACACCTCTTTCTGCCTGCCAATTCAAGGTTTTGAAGTCTTGAACCATTATTTAAACAGTATTTTAGTTAGTTTAGATTAGTTAGGTATACAGGCTAGCTTATCCCTGATTAGTTTACACCTTTTTAATGTACATAATGTACATGAAATTTCTGTTAATCCTTTTATAGGTATGTAACTTCACATGTTGATCAACCAATAAAACTTTTATATTATCAGGTATTCTTAAAGCAAAATTATTTAATTGTAATATCGCTAATATAAAACCAGATTTTATAAATTTAGGCTTATTATTTATTATTTAAATATTTAAATCGGTGGAATTCCGGTTGCAAGGTATAAACACAGTGCTGTGACACCAAATCAGAAAAAAGTCCCACGAGGAAAACCTGACCTGATCCAAACTCAGAAGGGAGCACCTGGGGTAGATGAAAAAATAGACCTACACAAGCATATCGGCAAAGTAAACTAACTCTTTAAAGTTGATCTAAGAAGCCTTCGTTGGGGCACACCGAATGACGGTCCGGCTGGAGTCAGCCAGGAAAGCTGGATGAAGGGGGAGTAGGTTAGATAGACTTTGTAGGACAAAATAAATATAGAAATTAGGATATGTAATGAAAATGTAGGGGGCCCATTGGGTCCCTATGACCAATGACCTTAATAAAAAGAGCACCAACAGCGCTCTTGGGTATACCACCAAGGAAATTTAAAAAAAAAAACCTAGTTGCACAACTTTTTTTTCTATGATACCTTTTGATACTTAAATTCGAAAATAAAAAATTAATTTCTCAACAACTATCTCATCAAATTGACTCAAATTTTTGTCACTACTATAAATATGCTTGAATTTTAACATACTAAGTTTTTGAAATTTTTGATTTTAATCCTAATTTTTTATTAATTTTTGATTAATTTCAATTGTTTTTTTTTATTTTTTTAAAAAAAAAATCAATCAAAAAGTTGGCTCTCATCTAACTTTTGTTGTAGTGATTAAAAAATTATAAAAAAAATTCACTGATCTATATTTATAGAGTACTATTTACTGTGAAAGTTCAAAGCTGTATCTTTTAAATTTAAAAAGTTAGAGGGGGGTAGGATACTTATAATTTTGACTGTATATCTGATATATTTATATGCTGTTGAGATTTTTTCCTTAGTAATACTAAGGTTTTTTTTCTAAACATATGTATATTTATATATAATATAAACATTAAAGGTTCAGACCTTTTGGTAATAATTTTTAGTTACATGCTTAAAACAATTGTTATTATTTTATTACACTATAAGTACTATACGTATGTACTGTACGTACTGTACATAAAAAAAATTGGGCTATCATATAAATGGCACATCTCTAATTGTACTATATATTTTATTAAATCTGTAAAATTACCATTAGACCCTAATTCATAATTATCTATCAGATTAAATTATCGATCAATTTTATTTTATTTTTATTTTTTTATCCTTAATTAGGGCATTCCAAATTAATTTTCTGTTTAACGTATGTACGGATATACAAATAAACTTGACAAGCAAATAGTGATGGTTTAAAAAGCAGTTTCCAATCCGGATCAGTCGATATAGATTCCGAACAGATGCAAGAGAAAAAAGAAAAGAAAGTGAAAATATTACAAACTAATGTTTAAATCGACCTTGGTTCACTAATTGAGATGGCAAAAACAAAAATTCATATATAATAAGCACCAATCTATTGCTAAAGCCCTTCTACTAACGCTTTAATCATAAATAATTGTTGCAAAAATTTGTTAAAGCTAACCAAGCTCTGAACAAAATATCTCCATATTAATAGATAATTGGTGATAAATAAACAAGAATAGATATTAATAACTTGAAGAAGTAGAAAAGATTCGAACCTATTACAATATTAATATCAAGTTAGAATTGATATATTACTGAAAAGAACCAAATATAATATATATATATAAGAAAATTACTTTGAATATCAGATAAGCTAATTTTATAATAAATATTAGTCCAAATTGACTTACATTATAATCTTCTTAATTATTAATATAAAGTATGGATTAATCTGGATTAAATATTTATTAGGAAGTTTGACCGATATCAAAAGAATTAAGATTATACCTTTAGAACCGGTTTGCATGTAATCCTTTTAAATGGTGAAAATAGAAAAGAATACAACATAATATTGCATAATAATTTATCGTAAAGAAATTATAAAAGTCATAACAATTAATACATATAAATTTAAGATAATAATTTATGCATACTTTTATCGATGAGCAAGTTGTGATCAAGAATGTTATCACAATTCAATCATACACGGCATTGTGTATTCGTACAAAATTCTTTATGGTAAATCGTAGTAAAAGCATTGCGGCCATAGTCTATTGTATAAGAATTGTTCAACCAAACATTGCTTTAACAGGTTTTTGTCTTGATTAAATTGCATGACGATCACGATTTTTACAGGGCCATCTCCAAATTTCCAGTTCGGATGCATCAGATCTAGGTTGGCGTTTAGCCCCTATAAGAAAATTGGACTGGATCAGCACGGGTTGGTGTCGGGCACGGGTCAAGATCTGGATTTGTACGGGTATGGTCTGAATTGCAATTTTTTACCAATGTCCCAGAATTTATGTAATGTAGGCTGACGAATTTCAAAATTTCTAATTTTGTCCGAAAATTATTCTTTTTTATCGGCTCAAACCCGTTTTTCATTTAATGAGTATCAGCAGTTTAATTAGTAGAATTTTGCATAATTTTGGCCTATTTTTTTGCTGTGCGGAATTTAGGATAAATTTTTGGGGTGTTCTTGGATAATTTTTATTTATTATTTAGTGTGTGATTATAAAAAAGCATTTATTAGCAAAAAATTCGTTACAAAAACTTGTTCACTAAATGATACGAAAAGTTTACTGTGCCAAGCCATGGCTTAGCCACAGCTGGACAGGCTGGACTGGCTAAGCCGGCTTGCAACACTTTTCGAACATTCAATTCCTGACTAATGCCATAACGTGACATTTTTTACATGTTACACATGATCGTACTGGTCCTGCGCAGCATTACATGTCATGAAGTTATCCGAGCTTATTTACGGTTAGTTATCCATTTTTGGTAATCAATTTAAATACAATTTTTGCTTATCAATTAATAATTGTAATTAATATTTTACTAAAAAAAGAAACTCATAAAACGAGGCTTTTTTTTTTTTTAGCACGCTTTAGTTAGTTGTTATCAATTACAAATCGATACGCAATACTATATGTGGTTAAGGTTGATTTGGTACTATCATGATACAATTGCTAGAATTTGAATTGTGATAACATTCTTGATCATAACTTGCTCATCGATATTTTAGTCTTAACATTCTTGATCACGGATTGTATATCCAATCAAAAGCGTTGAAGCAAATCATATTGCTACATTAGTTTTAGTTTTAGCACACTGATCACATTTTGGATATAACCATGATTTTATCGGTTGGTAGATCGACATAAAACTACGAGCCTCAAAAATCGCCGAGAAAATTAGTAATTATCAAATAATCCGGACGGCAAAAATTCCGACCAAAAATTTACGAAAATGGAAAATTTAGCGGAATGTAATTTTTTTATTAGTATTTACTGTTTTTTATTAATATCATGATTTTTTTTATCTATTGCGGAGTTATTGTTCTTGTTTTGCACTTGTTCTTGAACTTACCATTATACAAAACGCTTTCAAATTCGTAAAACATTTGATTTACTTTTTTTTTTAGCTATTTTTTCGCTCAAAACAGTGACATATATTAGGTAATCAAACAACAGAAGCAAATTTGGAAATTTACGTTTCACGATTTTAAGAGAGTTGCGTTAATGATTAACAAATTCTTTCGTTCTCATCTTTGATAATCAGAGATTATCATTTAATCAACCCAATAAAAAATCCTACGAAAAAAAATGAAAAATGCCAAATATTGAGCGAATAGATTTGCAATTTGTATCGGGTCACCGATATTTACGTCTAAAAAGCAATTTTTACCATAGGTTGTTATAGCATTTATAATTTCATTCTACGGATAATCCTATTTTTTTTAACGGTCTTATTGTACTGTAGTACTAGTCACATTAACAAGAGATTAGGCGCTCGAATCACCGTACAGAAGCATTCAAGATGGTCCATGCGATGATAGACAGGTGAAAATTAAGCATCAAGACGGTCCATGCGACGATAGACAGGTGAAAATTAAGCACCAAGTGATGAATAACATCACGTGGACCAATCAGATTCAAGAATTTTGTGGAGTAACATCATTTCAATTGCCGTATAACCCTACACTTCGTAATTTGCATCACTCCGTTCCTGGTATTACATATCACTCCGTTCCTGTTAAAAGTGGTCTGTGTAGGCACGTGTTTCTACGGAGAGACACGGCTGAGTGTGGAACGGGCGATGTCCGGGTTTGTACGTCTGTGTACCGTGTTGGCACGTTAAATTGGTCCGAATTGGACTGTTTACCCGGACATTTTGGACCGTAAATGGACCGGGTTTTGCTGCACTTTACTAAACCAAAACTCACGGGTTTTGGCACGGGTAATTACATGTAAAATAACGTAATAAAACGTGCACGGTATTGACACGTGCATTGGGTGGCACGTATGTTCAATATTAACTATCTTGACTAACTATACCGTTTTATTAATAATGAATTACGTACTTTAACATTTACAACGATTCCCACTCTATACCCGATTTAGATACAATACATTATTAAAATGTAGTAATAATCTATGACAAACATTACGATAAATGTAATCATAGACAACAATTAAGTATTAGCAAACTGGCCATACATCCCCAATCATGTAGACGATCAAAAATGTTACAGATTTCTAGAATATCGTGTAGTAACTACTATTTTAAATTTTTTGAATGATCTAAATGTCGTAATGCGCAGGTAATCAATAAAACATTTAAACGGACGAACTATAAATTTAGATTCAAATTTTAAAATCAATAACGTCATGTTTGCATAATATTGCATAATCGGCTTATGACATTACAGTATATGTAAAAATGTTAACTCTTTCCAAAAATGAAAACCATTACTTCTACTAAAAAAGGATTCTGCGAAAATCAGCATAGGCCACGCCAAAAACATTAATTAAACCATCCTCACACATTTCATGTGATCGTACTGGTATATTGTAATCGTGAATAAATGAAAATCATTATTCCAACCAAAAAGGATTTTTAAAAATCAACGTAGTGCATCAAAAAAGTTGAACGGTCTCACATTTCATGTGATCGTACTGGTATTATGAATCATTTTTTAATAAAAGTTGGCTAAAATTTAAACCCGATTTTACTTTAAATGGCAAGCCATTGATCGTAATAATGAAGTATTACAAATGACATCAGATTATCACTTCAATAAAGTAAATGATTGGCTTACATGTGCCGCTGCGCGGCACATGTAAGCCAATCATTTACTAAGGAAGAACGAATTTTGCAATATATAATCATCTTATGACCAATTTACGATAAGTTTTATACATGAAATTGTTGGATTGGGTTAGAGTGGAAGTTAATACATGATCTAAATGCTGCATAAACCGCCGCATTCTTGATATAAATATATAAACCTCCTAACTAAATTTCACTTCGCTTTAACCTCCTTCTAAAATTAGAAATTTTATGTTACATAAAACAGGTAATGATCATGAGAAAAAAATACACACCAATCAGCTTTAAGATTCTGCCTTCGTTTTAGATGCCAGTAAAACCATACACTTACGTTCCTGGTACAATTTAGGTTAAGAATTATTACCAACTAATAGTCAATCGGCTGATAAACAAATTTTTTTTGCTAATTATGGCTTCATCGACACTCATTTCATATTTTACAGACGATTACTTTACAGAAAAGTTCAATTCCGTCACCAGCATATTTCATTTTCAGCTCATTTCACAGACGAATTAATTCTAGTCATAGTTCTTTTCAGTAGTGATACGGGCTGACCCCGGCCCGGCCGGGCGGGCGGGCCGATGGTCGTCCTACGCCTTCACGGGCCGGGCGGGCCGACTAAGATAAGTTAGGATTTTAAATTAATCAATGTTTCAACCTTTTATCTTTTATCCGTTTTAATTTTACTTGAAACACCAATAATCAGTAACCCGACCATCAATAAACTAATTCAATTTAATGTTTCTTGGTTCAATGGCCGAATAGAAGCTTTTTCTAACTGGCTAATTATTTTCACTTCTTGTCGGGCCGTTAAATAATTTTTAAGGACTTGATTCCGCAGTTGACTTTAACTGCTAATAATTACAAATGGTAAGTTACTAAGATCATTGATGTAAGATATCAGTATTTTGGGGCAAGCTGTCGAATTAAATTGGAATTAATCATAGATTCGGTCAATATCAAGTCAGAATCAAAGAAAAGATAATGTAATATTGGAAAGTTTCGGGATGATAGACAGTCAGCATGAGCATAACGAGCATGGTTGCCGAGAATTTTTTTGAGGTATGGTAATTTGTTCATTAAAATTACCGATATTACCGTTAGGAGATCATATTATAGGACTATTATAGGAGTGTTGGGTAATTTGGATTGACTAAAAATTTTTTAATAATATGGTCGGCCCAGTCGACCGGCCCGAGTAATTTTGCCAGCGCTATAAATTTCGGTATAAAAGTTAACCCAATGGGTGTAAAATACCCGTATTCCGCACTATACAATTCTGATCATTCATATCATACTGATCTGCTGTAACCTCTCAATATTTGGTTGATTCATGATTAACCGTAAAAAATTTTGTTACAAATCGACACACAATGCTGTATGTGGTTAATGTCGTCGGTTGGTACTGTCGCGCCTGAAATTAGCATTTCAAGCACTTGAAGTTACACTTGCCTAAAATTACCTGCTAATGCGTGCAAGATGATTTAATTTCAGGGGCTAATTTCAGTCAAGCGCAATTTTAGGCACCTGAAGTTAAAACTTCAGGCAGTATCATGATTAATGAATTTGGATTGTAATGACATTCTTGATCATAACTTGCTCAACGCTATATTAGTCGTAACATTTTTTTTGATCACGAGTTGTATGACCAATCAAAAAGCGTTAAAGTATAATAACTTGATTACATATATTGCTATATTAGTTTAGCATAATGATCACATTTTGGATATAATCATGATTTTATTTGGTAGATCGACATAATAATACGCACTACAAGAATCGCTGAGAAAATTGATTATCAGATAATCTGGCGGCAAAAATACCACCCAAAAATTTACGAAAAATGGTAAAATTTGGAAATCAATCTTTGGTATACATTATCGAATAACGGTAATTTGGCAAATGAACACGTGCCGCAAAGCGGCACGTGTAGCCAATAATTGGTCAAATTACAGTATTCGACAATTTGCCCAATAATGTGTTATCCGGCAATTTATGATTATGATTGGTAGAAGTCGCTCGCTGAGTTTTAATTTGAATAAACCTTATTATGTCGTAACGATGAAAAAATAACAAGAAATTTTTCATGATCATATGAGTTTGTCGGATAATTTTTCTTAATACAGTATTACCTAATATATACTCTATTTTTTATTAATCTTAAGTTTTTCTTTTTATCTATTGTGGAGCAATTGTTCTTGATCTTGCACTTGCACTTATTCTTGCACTTTGGTCATGAACTTGGGACCATTATACAAAAAGTTTCAAATTCATGAAACATTTGATTGACTTTTTTTAGCCATTTTTCCGCCCAAAATAGGTTATAAATACTAGGTAATCAAACAACAGAAGCAAATTTGACCATATTCACGTTTCACGATTTTAAGAGAGTTGTTTAAGGGCGTTAAATTTTACATTCATTACAAGTTTTATTGTATATGAGTTGTTTATTTTTTTTTATTAGAATAATTTACATTTTTATCTTGCTTGTATTTTGTATGCTTTACTTAATAATTTTTAATTGTCAAAATTGGTTGGTTAATTATTTTAATAGTATGCTTTATTGTCACGAAGATATTATTATTTTGTTATTTTAATAATTATAAAACATGTTTTGGCATTCAATGAATTTTATTGTAGTATATATTTATTATTTATATTACTCTATGCTATATGCTTTTACTATGCATCAAAAATATATATACTGTATATATCCGTAATGTTATTCCATTAATACAATTAAAATTGAGCTTTGATAATTGAGCTTTGATAGTTTATTGTTACCTGGTACAATTATCAGTTATAATACGTACATACGTATTTCTTTTCACGCTCACAATATGAAATCCTGGCATTGCTATCGCAACAACGGGGCCTAATCATGACGCAAGGATTTTGCACTTCTTCTTAGTTGCGGAGTTCAATCACCAAACGTGAGGTTCTTGCGTCGTCTGCTGCAGCCATAGAACTAAAAACAACTTGAAGTTCCTACATAGCTATTGCAGGCATGGAACCTAACCACAATTAGTTACGGGGCTTAATCAACAAACAAGAGTCTCTTGCACTGCCTGCAGAAGCCATAGAGCATAATCACAACATGAGGTCCTTGTATTGCTATTGCAACTATGGAGCCTAATAACAACATAAGGTCCTTGCACTGCTAGTGTAGTTGCGATGCTTAATCACCAGACATAAGGTTCTTGCACCACCTACGGAGTCTAATCACAACATAAGATCCTTGCATTGTTATCACAGCTGCGGTGCTGCTCAAACATCTAACGCGCACTGTCTGCGGAATCTATAAAGCCTATTAGCAATAACCAATCATTACCATTAAAACTTGTTAAACAAAAGCCAACCTATCATCGTTAGTTTACGAATTATTAAAAACAAGTGGGAGATATAGAATGATAAAGCCATTCTTCACACAAGACGAGCAATAGTTAAAAGAAAGATAACCTACTCTACTAAATAAAAGGCACTTAAATGCCCTTGCGCGAGAAAAAAAAACAATCAAACTGTTTTTACATTGCTAATTATCTGCTCAAAACCGTATGGTTACTTCGTCTTTTCCTTACCCATTCTCTAACAATCCATTGCGATATTAACCTAGTAAATTCTATCTAGCAAAATGCATTGAGTGCCATATAAGTTACAAAAACTCATAAAGTCAAAGCGATAAATTGAATATATATCCATAATATCATCAATAATAATTGCCTTATCACTTCGTTACATGCTTTTGAAAAATAGGGTACTAACTTATGTTTATATAATAAAATAATCGACTCTCCTCACATTATAAACAATCACTTTGCAGGTATCTTATCACGCTTATAATTAGTTTATAGAAAGGTTTACTTTACAAACAATACACCAAAATTTATGAATATTAATGCAAAGCTTTATCTTTTTTCTATAAATTCTAACGTTATATCCATAAAAAATTTGATAAAATTGTATAAGAATTACACTAAACTAATTTATAATGTTCTAGTATAATACAATATAGTACACTCATCTCTAACTCCCTTTAAACAACTCATGCACCTAGTTTTTATAAAAAATTCATTTTCATGTGTACTTGTAAACCATCAATGGTGTTTAACAATCTAGGCCACCGTTTTAACAATATAAAACTTATAAGAACATTTCTTTTAATGTTAAAAATATCGAAGAGCAAAGTTTATTGATTCCTTTTAAAATTACTATTTCAAGTCATCCAATACAAGTTACATTACATCATTTACCGATCATTTACGTAATGGTGTTAAAATTTGTCTTTCTACTGGTGTTGTTAAAAATTGGCTTTTTTATGAAGGATATGGGTTTCAGAATGCCATTAAATCCTCTTGGATTGCAATGCTTCTAAGAACTAGCAAAAAATCTTAAATACTTATGTCGTGATGAAATTATTTGTAATCAATTAATATTTGAAAATCTTTATTGGAACACTAATGTTACCTCTATAGATGTATATCTCACATATGATGTTACCAATGACATTAGATCTAAGGCAATAGATGGATTAGTAAAGATCCTTAATAAGAATTCTACATTGACTTCTATTTGAATCTAATGAAGTGAAGCTCTTGATAAAAACGCTATTCTAAATTCTTTGGGTTTTATGAAATTGATGAAGAAAAGGAAAAGATGTTGGCAAAGTTTTTTTTACAAAAACACCACATAGACCTTTATAGAGGCGATGATTGGTTATTTTATGATAATTATGAATTAAGAATAACTGGATAGGCAGGCGAACTTTGTAAGAACAATACCTTGAAAAAGTTGAAACTTCAATATGGAATTTTGGATCAGAAGTAGGGTAAATATTAGCAGATTCACTTTGCAAGAACACAATATACAGTCATACTTGAGTTATATCACTCCTTTTTCCAAAGCATTTTTAAGATATAACTAAGGTAGGCTATAACACTATATAAAATTTATAAAAAAAAGGAAATTTGTCCTGCCGAAATATGGGTTATATCTAAGGTTGGGGATATAACCCAGGTCATAACAGGTCATATTTCTAAGTTCAATTAGTGAAGTCATATGACAATGCTCATATAATATTACTAATTGAACATAGTAATATGACCTGTTATGACCTGGTCATGTTCCACGACTGGTTGGGAGAGTGTTAATGTTCATGATCGCACAATTTAACTCCAGTCGCGACTATGGAGTGAGCATAACGGCGTCATTCGTCCAAGCAAAAGGGAATGGTGGTGGAAAATTATGAAAGGCGCATCATTATTACTATGCTACTCATGATCTGATCGAGATGTTCTTAGACATTTATCTTTTTTATTAACGGACAACTTGGGCTTTTATAAATTTTAGAATTTTATATGGTTCAATCTTTAGGATGCTTCGGGGTTACCACGTTAGCCTCACACAGCCCAATACATAACATAAATAAACCATAACAATACTGTACATTAAATAACTAGAGTCATGTAAATCAGTCATAATGATGTTTAAGTGCAAAAATTCACGGTTTATTCCGCTCAATTATAAACTTGTCAGATTGTATGTTTTGCGTACAGACGCCACAAAAAAAGAAAAAAAAAAACAGAAAAATGCAATATAAAATACTTTATACAGCTATACTTTAAGTTTGACACACATGACACTATGTTCCCGATATAAAATCCCAGTGTAAGATCTAGAATTACTAAAATTATTACCTCATTATTTGCTTTCTATTGTTCCACATATTCACCGATTTCAAAATTAAACAATCATGATTGAGAATTATTTGTCATTAAAATTTATTACAAAGTGAATTTTTACAAAAACCGGTCTTTTAAACTTACTTTGAATTCATAATAAAGTATATTGAATATTTTAATATCCACATGTTTGTTTATTAGCTTAAGTAGGTTAAAAAGGCCGTTCTCCTGAAAATTTGCTTCCAAATTTACTCACATTATTCAACAATCGTTCAATCCGAAAATACCCGAACTTAAAAACTAGTGATAGTGCTTTCCTTTACGGCTTAGCGTAGCTGATTTTTTTTTAATATTTTATTGCTTATTTATCTCAGATAGAGGCCAAAAATTTTTTATTAAATGTTTTCGTTTGTTATTTTTCATGTTACTTAATGGCAAAATTTGTGTAACAGTTTACAATACTGTAAAAAATAAGATTCCTAAAATTTAATCGGTGGATATGGATGTAAATTTTATCTATTCATTTTATTAGGCATATATACAGTATTCATTTTTAATCAAATTAATGGTCATTTATTAATTATTGCAAATTAATAATAAAAAATTTTATACATGGGAGAAGAAGCGCCGGGCTAAAAAAAATAATTAATATATTGAAAAGTTGGAAATTTTTTAAATTAATAATATCTAATTCAAAGATGATTGAACCTATGATATCAACTGAAAAATCATCTGGTATAAAGCTTGATCCAACAGAGGAACGAATTTTAAAAGATCAGATTAGTGTCATTAAAGGAAAAGAATCATATATTACTTTATATCGATTTGCTACAAAACTTGACTGGATAATAATGTTTATTGGGTTAGTGTTTTCAGCAGCCGCAGGAACTGCTTTGGTATGTTCATCATAATACTTCTTTTTATATTTTAAAAATTCTCAATTTTATGATATTTTTATAAAATTTTATAGTGTGGAAGTTCAATTCTTTATGGAATAATGACTGATTATTTTACCCGTTTTCAAATTCACACAATAAGCACTAATGAATTCTCCAAAGAATTAAACTATTATTTTATAGTTTATGTATATTTGGCAATTTTCTTATTCATTGCTACATATATATCTATAGCTACTTTGGTTTATACTGGTGAAAGGTTGTTTTTTCTTTATATATTATTAATATTAATTTTTTAAAAAGTATATTAATATCATTACCTGATTGATGTTACTTTCAGAATTGCACGACAAATCCGTGAACAATATTTTCGATCAATTCTTAGACAAAACATAGCCTATTTTGACAAATATGGCTCAGGCGAAGTTTCTTCTCGCATTTCATCTGACATACATTTGGTACAAGATGGTATCAGTGAAAAGGTTTCTCTCGCTTTTCTAGTAGGTTCATATATATATATATATATGGCGATTATTAATTAATTTTTATTCATTATTTATTTATTATATTTAATTATTTATTTTCCTTTTACTATTATTTGTTTCGTTCTTGCTTTTCTCAGTATATTTCAAATTTCATTGCATCATCAATTATTGGATTCACTATAAGTTGGAAAATGACACTCGTGATATTCATCACTATCCCTTTTCTTGCCATCAATAGTATTTTAATGAATAAATTTAGTGCTATTTTTACGAAAAGAAGTTTGGGTTTCTATTCTTGTGCTGGAACAATTGCTGAAGAATCTATTTCAACAATCAGAGCTGCGGTGGCCTTTGGTGCTCAAAAGAAACTCTCTAATCTTTATGATGCTTACTTGAGTGATGCAAGAAAAGAAGGTTATAAAAAATCTTTGTTGGTTGGTTTTGCTCTTGGCATAATGCTCTTTGGCAGTTATGCATTTACTCCTTTGGCTTTTTGGTATGGTGCTACAATGATTATTAATAATGAATTATCTTTTGGACAAGTACGTATTTCCTTTTTTTCTCCAAATATTAATTGATTTTAATATCTATAATTAATTTTCTTTTTTAAAGGCCATTAGTGTATTGAATGTGATCGAAAATGGGTTTCTCAATCTTGTTATTTTTTTTGAATATATTCAAGCTATTAATCTTGCTACTGATGCTAGTTCAAAATTATTTGAAACTATTGATCGTGTTCCCTCAATTGATATTGATTCTAATATTGGTGATAAGCCCAAGATAGTTATGGGTCATATTCAACTTAAAAATATAAATTTCATTTATCCAACTCGTCCTAATGTTAAAATTTTAAATAATATATCATTGGAAATTAAACCTGGTTCTACTGTTGCTATAATTGGTTCTTCAGGTTCCGGTAAAAGTACAATTGTATCTCTTATACTTCGTTTTTATGATCCTTTATCTGGTGGTGTATTTCTTGATGGACTTGATATTAAATCTCTTAATTTAAATTGGTTAAGAAGGCAAATAGGTCTTGTAAGTCAAGAACCTGTACTTTTTAAAACTACTATAGCTGAAAATGTATCTTATGGATTGATTGGTTCTATTTATGAAAATTTATCTGATAAAGAAAAACGTGAAAGGATTGAAAATGCTTGTAAGATGGCTAATGCACATGATTTTATTATTAATTTTCCTGATAAATATGAAACTATGGTTGGTGAACGTGGGATATTATTATCTGGTGGACAGAAGCAACGTATTGCAATTGCTCGTGCTATTATCAAAGACCCAAAGATTTTGTTACTTGATGAAGCTACTAGTGCTCTTGACACACAAAATGAAAGTATCATCCAAAATGCGTTAGATAAAGCTTCAAATGGGCGCACAACAGTAGTTATTGCTCATCGTTTATCTACTATACGCAATGCATCAAAGATTATTGTGATGAATAAAGGTGTTATTATGGAATCAGGTACACACAAAGAGCTCATGGATGAAAAAGGGTTTTATTTTAAGCTTATTGAAACTCAACAGATTAAACAGATTTTAAAAGCCCAAGAAAACATTAATAGATTGGATTCATTTACAATTTCACCGAAAGATGAAGTTACTCCATTATTCACTATTAATGATATTAATGATCATCAGACTATTTTGGATAAACAAAAAATTGATGTTGAAATAGGATTGAACTATAATAACCATAATTACACAGTTTTGGAATTGATCAAGAAGGTAATAACCATCGATAGATTTGTTATGCTTTCCATAGGTATAATATTTTCAATTATTAATGGTAGGTAAATATTTTATTTATAATATACCGTATAACTTTTTGAAAACAAAAAAAGATTAAACTAATTAATTATAGGTTGCATGTGGCCGATTTTTGCTATTATTTACGCTAATGTTTTTCAAGTATTTTCAAAAACTGGAGATATTTTACGTCATGAAATAACTTTTTGGGTTCTTATGCTTTTTATATTTTCTTTAATGGTCTTTTTAGTTAATTTTATTCAAAATGTTACTCTTGGATTTTCTAGTGAAAAACTTACTGAAAGAATTCGGTCTATGTTTTTTGCATCTATTTTACGACAAGATATTTCATTCTTTGATGAAGAAAATCATAGTGTTGGAGTTTTGACTAGTCATTTATCATTAGATGTAACTTATATTAATGGCTTAACTGGAGTTACACTTGGAAATTTATTACATGTAACAGCTATGATATTTTCTTCTGTAATAGTATCTTTTATAGCTGGTTGGAAGCTTACTTTGGTCTGCATATGTTCTATACCCATAATGATTATAGCTGGTGGATTACGTATAAAGCTATTAAGTAGTTTCCAACAAAAAACTAGAAAAGCTTATGAGTATTCTACACAAATAGCTTGTGAAAGTGCTAATAATATTCGAACAGTTGCTGCTCTCACTTGTGAAAATAATTTATGGGAAAAATATCATAATTTACTGAACGAACCAATGCGACAAGGTATTAAAAATGCTTTATTGGCTTCAATTCCCTTTGCTTTTGCAAATTGTGTCTTCTTTTTAATAGTTGCTTTAGCATTTTGGTATGGTAGCATATTATTTATAAATGATGAATATGATCTTAAAAAAATGTTTATAGTTTATACAGCAATTGTAATGGGATCATCGTTTACTGGTTATTTCTTTGCTTATGCTCCAGATATGGTCAAAGCAAAATTTGCATCTAATTACATAATGACATTATTAGAACGTGTTCCTAATATTGATATATGGTTTCAAGGTGGTGAAAAGATTAAAACTATTAAAGGTCACATTAAATTTTCTAATGTTAATTTTCATTATCCTACTCGACTTAACATTCCAGTTCTTCAAGGTATAAATTTAGAGGTTAAACCTGGTCAATATGTAGCATTAGTTGGTCCTTCAGGATGTGGTAAAAGTACTATAATAAGTCTTATTGAAAGGTTTTATCAAGTAACAAATGGTACAATTACAATTGATGAAATAGATATCACTAAAATGAATGTGAGCAATCTTCGAGAACACATTGCTCTTGTAAGTCAAGAACCATCATTGTATGATATGACTATAAAAGAAAATATTCTTTTAGGTTGCCTATCTGGACGAAATATTACTCAAAATGACATAGAAAAAGTGTGTCAAGAAGCAAATATTCATGAATTTATAGTTGGCCTACCTAATGGTTATGATACATTAGTTGGTGGAAAAGGAATACAACTTTCTGGTTATTGTCTTAAGTATTATTTTGTTGCACTTTATTTTTTTTTTGAAATGTTCTATATAACATTATTAACACTTTTTTTTAGGTGGTCAAAAACAACGAATAGCTATTGCTAGAGCACTTATTCGAAATCCAAAAATTTTATTACTCGATGAAGCAACATCAGCTTTAGATTCAGAATCAGAAAAGGTTGTACAAAAGGCACTTGATGCTGCTGCTCATGGGAGAACAACTTTAGCAATTGCACATAGATTATCAACAATTCAAAATGCTGATATTATATTTGTTATGAAAGATGGTAAAGTTCATGAACAAGGCACGCATCAAAAATTATTAGAATTACAGGGGATTTATTATATGATGATACAAAAACAACATCTGGGAGAATCAAATTTATAAAGATAAATGTTTACGTTGTATTGTAATCATTTAAAAATATTCATTATGGTGCATTTGTAAAATACCCTAAAATTCGTAAAATGGAGTAAATAGTTTGACTTCAAATACCATATCAATATGAGTTAGAACTATTATTATGTAATTGTAATGTGAAGTATGCCCCGATTTAAATTTTAATATGCGTACTACTGCTATGTAATAAATTAAATACCGGTATTAATATTTATGTTTAATAAATAAAATTTATAAGATTAGGTTGACATTGCATATTCGTATACTAAGATAATGACCTTTGCATACTTGCGTAACATAATTGTATATGGTTTGTTCCTCATAATATAGCTCATCATTTAGCAACTGGTTCTAGCACTAGAAAGTTTAAATATCTGGTATTTTACTATATTAGAAATGCACTAAACTTTAACGACGTACATTTAGAGAACAATAAGAAAAAGTCATTTAAGAATTCACAAATATGCTTAAACAAGGATTAGAGAGTGCATTTTTATTGTATAGATCTGATTATTATATCTGCAGTTCTAAAATATATTAATATAAATTAATAATATATTTTTTGAACAAGGTACTTTCAAGTGCGTGCGATGGGTTTTAATGTTTCAATAAACGATATTAAGGATTCGGTTCATTTCACCGAAAATCACTTCCACGACAGTACGATTCACCGACAAACACTTCACTGACAAGCTCATTTTACTGACAGTACCCTTCAGCGACAAGCTCATTTCAACGACAGTACGATTCGCCGACAAATTCGCCGACAAGCTCATTACACTGACAGTACCATTCGCCGACAGTTTGTTTCATCGACAGTACACTTCACCGACAAGTTATAGCTACTATTCAATAACAAATTCATTTCACTGAAGTATAGTTCACGACAGTACGATTCACTGACAAGTTACAGAAACTTATTTCACTTATATATTTATTTCACAGATATTTTATAAAAAAAGGTTAGTAAAGAACGAAACTATTTAAAAAAAACAAAAAAGCAAAAAAATAAAGTAATGTGAAACTAACCTGAACAGAACAAAATGCGCTAGTGAATGACATCGCTATTTCAAATATATAGTCAAAGTTCAGGTCTTCGTGATGTGCTTTATTCCATTAAGGGGTCGTCTAACTGAGCAGAATCACGTGACACCTACCAATCGAATTATAGAATTTTGATGATCTTCGGCGAAGCGAAAAATACAAAAACGGCAGTCTAAATCTACCTTGATGGGTTAATTAAAAATGTCGGGAAGGCAATTTTGCTTATATATTACTACCTAAAACCTATCAAATCCTAATCTAATATGACCCTAACCCTAAAGTTAATTCGATAAAATATATTATAAGAATCTGCTCCGCTTTAAACGTCCCCCATTAAGGCCAGCTTTTGCGTTACTTTTTTTTTTTTTACTTTATCTTAAATAAATTAATCCATTCTTTACAAATTCTGACAAATTTATTTTTTTTTTAAATACAATCAGATGATATAATTTGCTAGTGCATTTTGTTCTGTTCAGGTCAGTTTCACGTTGCTTTATTTTTTTGATTTTTTTTTTTTTTTTAAATAGATTCATTCTTTACTGAAAATAAATTAATCCAATCTTTACAAATTCTGACAAATTTATTTTTTTTAAATACAATCAGATGATGTAATTTGCTAGTACGTTTTTCTGTTCAGGTCAGTTTCACGTTGCTTTATTTTTTTGATTTTTTTTTTTAAATAGATTCGTTCTTTACTGACCTTTTTTCATAAATATTGGTGAAATAATTTCTGTATCATGTCGAACTATAGTACTGTTAGTGAACTGTACTGTCAGTAAAATGGATTTGTTATAGAAATAGTATCTAAACTTGTCAGTGAAGTGTACTGTCGATGTAACATACTGTCGGCGAATTGTACTGTTGGTGTTATGAGCTTGTCAGCGAATCTATTGTCGTTGAAATAAACTTGTTGGCGAATCGTACTGTCGGGGAACGAACTTGTCGGTGAAGTGTACTGTCGGTAAAATGAGCTTGTCGGTGAAGCATGTGTCGGTGGATCGTAATGTCGGTGAAGTGAGTGTCGGGTAAGTGAGTGTAAACGTTATTAAAGTAAAAATATTATTCCTGATCCTAATCTTGACAGGATTAGATTATTATTATTATTATTATTGCATAATGTTACCGATAACAGATAAGGTCAGATTTGAATTAAAGGTTAATGCTATTCATAAAAAAACTTGTCTATGAAATGAGTTGTTGGTCTATTAAATTCACGCACATATTAGATCAATATAAATTTTTGTGAGAAAATAATTATTTATACATATGGTATTGTAGTGAATATAATGCTGAAGTCAAAAACAATTTTAACATTGATGCATTTTTAGAAAAGCTCGCAATACATTAAAAGTAAAAAAAAACACTTGACTATTTTCGGTATTCAAATGCTTTACGATCTTGTAATAGTACTCATTTCAGTTCAAGTGGCTTCCATATAACAAATAAAAAATAATTGTTGAAAGTGCAGATCAAGAATTACAAGTATTGTAAAAAGAATATTCGTTAAAAAACATATATAAAAACTTGTGCATTTTAAAGTAAATAAAAAAAAAAACTAAATAATTGATTTTCTGTTATTTTCTGCATTTGTAACCATGTAATTTAATTCGTGATTTCGAAATCTTTAATGCTACTTATTTTATCATACATTAATATTATCATTATTAATACAGTCACCTTTACAATTGTATTCGTAATCTGAATATTGGGTTTGAACTTCAAATTTTCTATGTGCGATTAAATTGATAAGCTACCGAGCTGAATAATTCGATTATCCGCATAAACTTAATTTACAGTATGTTGAAAAAAAAAGTTGACCAACTAACCAAGTTTTCAGATTCCATGTAATGCAAACCGAAAATCAACTTTGCGTGGACTTATATGAAATAAAAATCTGTTCATTTATCCTATTATGACAGTTTGTAAAAAGGTGTGACCTCTGCAAATCATTATATCATGTAAAATCATGAGAAATCAGCAGATTCTAGTGGATTTTTCGATTCTTGAAGAATTTTAAATATTTCAGATAAAATATAGAAATTATTGATTGAAAATTATGATCAATAGGAATTAAAATGTTTCCGCTATCATCATCACGAAATCACAGGGTCATACCTTTTTGCAAACCGCTATAATCTAACTACTGACAAATAATATTTAGCGCAGATAGCAAAGAGTTAAATTTTCGAATCATTATACAATCAAATTCTAAATGTAATTTATGTTAATGATGAATTTTAATAAAATACCGTAAAATCCGGACACGTGTACCCCCTATGCGGTGTACCCCTTGCCAGTTTGAAGTGCCAGTTCGTGATTTATACCCGGTATTAATATATCTTCTTATAGCATATCGTAATATAACATATACTAAGTTGTAAAAAAACAGTTTTTAATTAAATTATAAACACGATAAAACAAGAACTACTGATTTAACGATGCATTGAATACGAAAGATCATAGTGTAGAGGGATTTGTTCGCACATGTGATTATCAATGCATTTTTTATTAATCATTAAATTTATAACATGCATCAGAATCATTATAAAAGCAAGAAAAATTTTTATTAAAGCATAAAAGTCAGTTTGTTATGTGAATTTTCGACATTACCAGTATAAGCAATTTTTAAAAACAAACAAATTTTTTACATTATTGGTCGATTACCACAGATTCAGACAAAATCTTCATAAAGCACACATATTGCACTCGATAAAACAAACTTTAAATAACAGTATTGTTCAAAAAAAAAAAACAAGAAATTTGATGTTATTCCCAATTGTTATCAACCTCAGTTTCTTCATACTCCTAACTGCCAATATCATTTGCATTCGATTCTTCAATATTCTCTTCATTTAAATTTCCAAATCTTCCCCCAAAGCTTCGTAATCAAACACTAAATCGTCTTCAGACTAATTCGTTGTTACTGAAATACCGCAACACTTGAATGCCTTTCTAATTATACGAGAATTACTGTCATCCCATGATTCTCTTACCTATTGAGCTAAAGTAGAATATAACAGTTATTGGATATGTCCAGCAGGCGTAAATTGATGAGGGTTGCTAATTATCCACTAGTTATAACGAGAGTGCATCTACTATTTAAACTCTGTTAATATACTCTATGAATAACAAAAAAATTTTATACGCTGTACCTTTTCTTTAAAACATTTGTTTATTCCAATATCAAGAGGTTGCAATTTACTGGTTAGTCCCTCTGGAATTACAGCAAGATGGTATTATTTTTTCTGCAAAATTCATGCTTAACGGGATCTACAGTATGACCTCTAAACGAATTAAAAATAAGAAGTGATTGGGGGGTTTCCTGATTCACTATGCTTAGACCACATGTTATTGATCCAATATATCATCTCCTCTTCATTGCGCCATCCTTTTGCGTTCACACGAATAATGACACCTTATAGAAAATTTTCATGGAAACTGTTCTTTAATTTAAAAATGCATACTGGTGGAAGCTTTCTGCCACCTGCAAAACATCCCAAAATTACAGTAAACGAGGTTCTCTTATGCTCAGTCATTCGGATGCATATTGTTTTGGCCCTACGTTTATCAAGAGTTACTGGGTATAGCAGGTCAAATAACAAAGGCATTTCATCTATGTTTTCAATATGACAGATATCATAATTGTATTGGCGATGTTTGAACAAAACTAAACTCAAAAACTTATTTTGTAGATCAATAAGGTCTTCAGAGAGATGCTGCGAAACTGTTGTGCATTAGCAATTTGATAACTTATTACAATACAAAAAACTATTCAACCAGCCATTAGAAAACCTAAAATCACCAATATTAGGATATGCTTCCTTTATTTTATTAATTCGAACCAACTGTTTGGCCTTTGTAACAACCATTTTTTGTGTAACAGCCATTTGCTTATTTCGAAAAGTTTCAATCCACTCAACTAGCCTTTCTTCTAAAAGTGGGTACTGGGCTGGTTAGTCACGATTAAGGGTTAAAAGTTAAGGCACGAAATTTAGAAGTTCTTGTTTTTTGCTTTGCCAGTCATGAACTTGTTTAGGCTCAATATTAAAATGCTTTGCAGTCGCTCTATTATTTTGAGCATGTTCAGAATAATAAATCACCATAAGTTTTTCACGAACACTCCAGCTACACCAAACTTTTTTACTAACAGTATGAGATTTTTTTGTAATATTTTTTTTCGTGAAGACATTTTTTTAACACGTTTTGGAGAATTCGTGATTTAGATTTTTATTTAAGGAGAACATTGCACAATTTGTACAAAAGCAACGATAAATTTATAGGAATAAAATTCATTATTTAAATTATTAAGAATATTTTTAATTAATTCGGGCATTTCACCCATAAATATTTTAATACTATAAGAAAGAATTTAAACGGGTTTAAGAATTTAGAGAAAAAAAAAGCCAACTAAATTGCTACGGACTTAACACCCATGACTTATAACTGTTATTTTTACAGGAATTTTCAAGGCTTTCTTCGCAGCAAATAAACTTTTTTTCTTTTAAGATTCCTTTCTTGTTTACATGCCTTATAGATAGCTTATGAGCAAAACTTTTTATAAAATTCCCCTAATATAATCTAAACCTGACGAAAAAGAAAGTCTGCCGTGAAAATATCAGCCATGAAAATATCAACTGTGAAAATATCAGTAAAAAAGTCTTGGGTAAACGATTAGAAGCCGTGTAATAAATTACGAGAATTATCCGATCAAAATACTGGATGTATTTCTTTAAAAGTGTTAAAATTTTAATTAATTGGGGTGTTTCAGAGCTAATGTTCAGAGGTCCATTTTTGAATTACAGCTGAAAAAATTTGATAAAAAAATGGAATTTTAAGTGAAAAAAATTTTCTAGGTTTGAAAAAGGTGTAACATAACACTGTGATTTCATGATGATAATAGCAGAAAATTTTTATTTCCCTATTGATCATAATTTTCAATCAATAACATCCATATTTTATCCGAAATTTTTAAAATTCTTTAAGAATAAAAGAATCCATTAGCTGATTCCTTGATCTGCAAAAGTCGCACCTTTTTGCAAATTGCCACATTGTTACTATCGAGTTGGGAAAACGTTAGATTAGAGGGCCAGATTAAGTCAGTGATAGTGAATAAGAGAAGGAATACATAGTATCGGGTTAAGAAATAAGTATATGGAAAAGGATTTAAGAGGAAAGGATACAAAAATAAATGAAAGTCAAGAGATATGATATAATAAACATTCATCAAGCAAACTTTATTATATAGGAAGAATCATTAATTACCAATCCGGATAAGATCAGCACTATAGCTATATTATTAACATATTTGGATTGGGGATAAACAAATATATAAACAATATATTAGTAAATCTGTTTTAGGCCTAATAAAAAGTTTTTTTTGTACTAAGTAAATATTATTTTTTAATGTAAGTAAAGTTGTAGAGCAGGTTCTTGTGCATCTACTTGTAAAATTTCATTAAAATCGGACCAGTAGATAAGAAGATATGAGTAAAAACGGTTTTAAAATTCTTTAAATCATATAAAAATTTTATATATACAGGCCTGATCCAGATTTTGTACTACCTTGTTTATATATTTGTTTTGCCCCAATTCTAAATGAAGAAATATTGCCAATCTTATCTGGATTGGCAATTAAGATTATATCAAATGCTATCTAATACCTAATTCTCGCTAAAGATACAGAAGAGTGAACACATCAGACTTATATACATGTTCGATATACATAATTAATTAAACTACACAATTGTCGGATCACTTCCCCTCGCATTACTATTTACATTAAAGCATCATATCCTAAACATTAATCTTGAAATTAGCTTTTCTAATTCTTCATCGGGCTAGCAGATACACAATAATATAAGAAAGCTTGATTGTTCAATGATGCCTAGTATTATCCATGCATCAACTTCACGCGTCACAGATTAATTTAGTATGAATTCGGGTATAGTAATTATACATATCTATAGAAGAACATATATGGAAATCAGAACAACTATAAATAGCAATAAGAACAGATCCTTATATGGCAACTATGAAAGGTGAGTATGGGAAACAAATTAGGAAAGGGATGAAGAACAAAATTAGTAACAATATAGGACGGTAGGATGATCAAAAGCATCATTAAACTATTATATAAGGAAAATAATGATTATAAAGCAGGGTAGACTAAGGAAATACTGTAATTTTGGGGCGTAGAAATATTACTGTAAATGGCCATATAAAAGACCGGGTCTGTTACATTTTCTCAATTTTAGACCCGATAGTAGACCCGTGGATCTATTGTATAAATAGGGGTCCAGTACTAGTTAATATAAATATAGCACAAGTAATACAAATTATAGCTATCTGAATGTTTATCCTATAGTATACCAGTAGTATACCCGGGTCTTTTATCATTTTAGATCCTATAGTATACCTGGGTCTTTTATCTTTTACAAAGATCTCAACCCATATTGTAGACCCGGGAATGATACATGGTGGGTCTACTGTCATGGGAGATCTTTTATATGCCCGTTTACAGTATTATTCGGCAAACTCATATGATCATGAGATTATTTCTTCTTGTTATTTTTCATGTGTTATAATAAAACATGTTTATTTAAATTAAAACTTAGCAAGCAACTCCCTAACAATCATAATCATAAATTGGGATAACACCAATAATGGGCAAATTGTCAAATATAGTAATTTGGCAAATAATTAGCTATATGTACTGCAGGGCAGCACATGTTAATTTGCCAAATTACCATTATTCTACAATTTTTGCCCAATATTGTATACTTATAGTAACAACTTATTTTATTTCGAAATCAATGATTTATAAATCCTATTTGTTTTTATTTATAAGCCTATTTATAACAATGAATACTTTTACGACTGCAATTTCTTTGAAATTCTTTATCGAATCATTATTATCAGAAAAAAGGATTGCTTACTTTATCTGGATAACTCGTCCAATTTCATTTTCTGATTTCGAAATTTCAAAAAACAGAATTAAGACTATTGCTCTGAAATCATGTGCTAAAGATCGAAAGTACGTAAATCTCGGATAAAAAATCAATTTTGAAACAAAGAATCAATTATGTTTCTAAATTATAGGAAGACTTTGCTGGCGTAGCTCAATTGCCCAGGTAACTTATTTATATACTTTAAAATACTTTTTAAGAATAATGTTTCACTAAGTAAAAATCACTGTAAAACCCATTTTTCCTTCGAAAGAACGTCTATATTCAATAGACAAAAATATCAAAATATTTAGCAACCCCAATACTTTATTTAAAAGACAAAATATTGATTCTACAAAATATAATGCAGACTAAAAGCAACTGGAAATGGTTTTGTTTATAATTATTTTATGCGTTAGATTTAAGTAGGGTGTGGGATGGGCCGGGCTAAGCCTTGTGGGCCGAGCTGCGCTTTGGTCCAATTCGAGCCTATAATTTTTGAGCCTGCTATTGTTCGGGCCAAACTCAAATTGGGCTTGTTAAATATAGAGCCGGGTTCAAGCTTTTTAAAACAGCCCGATTAGGCCTGATAATACCGATAAACTTATTGGCAAAATCATAACCTAAGTAAATTAACCAATCAAATTATTAATGTTATAGTGAAAATCAGGTTTTCTGAAAATTGAAAAATTGGGTTAGCTGTGCGATGTAGTTTTGCTAAAGCCAGGAATGTTACATAAGTACATTTTAAAATTAAAATTTTCTGCAATATAATATATATATATATATATATTTTTAGAACTTTGGCAGTCTTGCCGAAATCTTATAAATTTATTATTACTAAAAATTTATTTACAATCAACAGACTCTGACCTCATCTGGCTACAAAATAAATTGTGCCCAGATGTGACCAGCCGCATCGACTTACGTATAAGCCAAAAAAAAATTCGTTAGCTATAGTTACAAACCAACTATGCTTCATGACCTACTCCTTCAATACTTCTTCTCTGAGCTTCTCATAAAAAAGAATAAAAACTAGGGAAGATTAAAATAGAAAGACAAAACTAAATTCCCAACAAAATTAACCAAAAACCAAAATTATACATCCAAAAAAAAATAAAACAAAAAAGAAAAACCAAAGAAAAAGCAAAGAAAAAATAGACTATAAAGATGTTAATAAAAAATTATATAATACTGCGCAAGGAAACGCCTTGCCAAAGTATTATATGTACATAGAAAAGAACTAAAGGGACATTCTAAAATTTATTTTCCACAGATCTGCCTACTCTATTGCGCCACATCTCATTACGTGTCCGTTCCTGTTTATTCACCTGCATGCCTTCTTCTCGATTAGGATAGGAACAACAATGCCAATCTTTTGGAGGGTTTATACCGAATTTCCCACTTTTCATCCAAAATTCCAGAAAAAAAGACTTCAAGCGAGAATATGATTGTAGGTGTATGGTCAAATATGTTCTTGTAACCAAAAACTTTAAAGAATGTATTGAAAAACTTATTTTTTAGTTTACCACCTAGCCAAACCATAAGACCTTCGTCGACGAAGAAAAAAGTTTGTATCTCCACTAGAATTTCTTGTACCAAGGGCACCCACTGCCATTTATCTCGCACAACTGATGCTTCTGGCTTGCTTGCCGAATATATAATAATGCATGCCTTCCAAAAATAAATCATTCCAATAATGATATGTTTAATAAAAAAACAGGATTTAAACGTTAATAAACAAATAAATAACATAAACAAGTTTAATAAGATCTTTTTTATCATTATTTATTAAAAAAAATTTTTGATTATAAAAAAAAAAGCTGTGCGGCTGGGTCACTTACCACCATCCCATGATATGAAAACCAAGTATAAAATTTTGTGCAGCCTTATTTTATAGACAATTTATTTTGCTAACAACTCATTTTACTGACATTATTTTAGGATTAATATTAGCATTAGTGCTATAAAAATATACTTGTCTGTAAAATTAGAAATCTGATATTAGTAAAATAAGTTGTTTACAAATAAGCTTGTCTAGAAATTGAATGTTTAAGAAATAAGCCTGTTAGTAAAAATCTTTTTTAATCTTATATATTTATAAGTTATTCCAATTATACAAGATTAGATTAGTTAGGATAATAAATTAATAGAACACCTATTTTTATTATATTAATTTGCTATTTTTATATATAACCAGAATTAAAATTAGGTATAAATAGTATTTACTTTAATAATTCATTATATAATTAATTATAGTAAAATAGCAAATTACTTTAGTAAAAATTAGTGTTCTTTAATTTTTTTTTTTTTAAACTTAAGACCCAGTGCTCTTCTCTGTAACCCTCCTTATAAGCACCCTCCACTTTAACCCAACTCCGATAAACCAACCGGCTTGCCTTACACCGCCCAGAAGATCTCCGTCGTTGGAGCTTTGGCCACTCAGAAATGTTACTGTGATGAAGGCTTCATCCGGCTTGCCTTTCGCCGCCCAAATGTAGGTCCTGCACCGCATTATTTAACTTCCTGCAGGATCGGCCGAGCCACCTCAGTCCTGTTTCCTGTGGGTACATATATGTTATACGGAAACTCCGCCATCAAGTTTGTGCCACATTGGACTGACCTTACATCTTGTATGACTTCGGTTATTCCTAATCAGGTTCTGACTATTAAATTTAATTTGCCGCCAAGCGGTATTGAACCGGCAACCTTCGATTGGGGACCTGGGAGCATAACCGCTATGCTATCGACCCGCAGGTCTAGTGTTCTTTAAATTAATTTATAGATTTATTTTAATTAAATAATATTTTATTATTTTATATTTTGGTATATAAAATTTCTTATTACAGTCAAACCTCGCAATAGTCACATTCGCATTAGTCACAATCTCGCTATAGTCACCTTAATTTTTCTATTTAATTATATATACTATATATAAATTTTATCTCGCTATAGTCACAATCTCGCAATAGGCACATAAAAAGTCCAATTTTGGCACGTGACTATTGCGGGGTTTGACTGTAATTTATTTAAATTAAAAATTCAAGTTCAGAAGTATATACTTATTATGTATAGTTTGAGTAAACTTAAGCGTTCTTTAAATTAATTTATAGATTTTTATTTTAATTAAACAATATCTCATCATTTTATAATTGGTATATTAAATTTCTTATTAATTTATTTAAATTAAGAATTCAAGTTCAGAAGTACATACTTATCATATATAGTATGAGTAAACTTATTTATTATTTAATTTAAGTTAGTAGTTAAAGTTTCAAGTATTATAGCAAAATTAAATTTTTATTTTTTATTACAATTTTAGATTATTACACATATTGGATGATTTATGGAATTGGACCTTAAATTAGTCCCTAAAATATTTAAAGATGCAAAAAGTCACATGTTAATTGGATGTAAATAAAAAATGTACCCAAAATTACATGTCAAATTTATTGTTTCTTCTAGAGAATATAATAAAACCTATGAGCCTATCTCAAAACCCATGAGTTTTTTTAGAAAGAATCAAATTTAATAAAAAGTAAGAGAAGTTAATTTTAAATTAAAAATTTTTTTAAAGTTTTTAAAAATTTAAACTTTACAAAGTTTAACTTTTTAGTTTTTTAGATCTTACGATGCTTTTGTTTAGATCTTATGGCTTAGATCTCGTAGCACATTTAGTTTTGTTTAGATCTTGCGAGTGAGTTTCATGGTATATTTATTAACTTGGGTTTCAAGATACATATTTAGCTTGGGTTTCAAAATATAAATTTAATTTGGGTTTGCGCAATATATTTCAATTCCAGGTTATTGTATCTAAAATTAGATACTGGACACAACGAGTTTTGTTATTATTATATAAATAATTTTCTATTTTCTTAATATGGAATATACAACTTTCTCGCTTATGAAATCTTTGATTAAATATTAAAACGTTTATTTGTCAAAGGAAAAAAATATAATTGATGTTTAACTACCAAGCAGAATAACTCATAAATTTAAAATTCTTTATATAGGTTAAAACTTGATACAATTAAGTCGATTGAAAATAAGGCTGCTCCAATTTAATTCTATGTTTAACATAACCCCTCTCAATTGAGCAAATTATGGGGGGAGTTAAACAACATATATATATAAGTTTTAGATTCAAATTCACTTTCTAAAATGAACCCATACAGAAATATCACCAAAATTAGAGTAGCTGCATGATACAGTCATGCTAAATCTAGGAACATTATATAAGTTAGTTAGAAATAATTAGTAAAATTTTATAAAACATAAAATTTTATAGAATTTTATTAATAAAATTTTATAAAATCTCATTATACACAAATTTTTATTAATTAATACTAACTTTATACACTAAGTAACCATGTTCAGCACCTAAAAATACATCAAATCAGCAGAGTTAGTTTTATTTTACTTGAAATTTGGATAATAGATGCATAATTTTGGATTTTTGATCATAAAAGTCAAATTTAAGCATCTTTTCTTCTAATTTCAAGCAAAATAAAACCAATGCTGCTGATTTAATATATTTTTAGGCTCTAAACAAGTTTATCTAGTGATTAAGTTAGAATTAATTAGTAAATTTTATGAATAATAAGATTATATAGAATTTTATTAATAAATTCTATAAAATCGTATGATTCACAATATTTTACTAATTAATTCTAACTTAATGCACTAAGAAACCTTGTTCAGAAACTAAAATACATTAAATTAGCAGAATTGTTTTATTTTACTTGAAATTTGCTTAAATTTGACTTTTTTGATCAAAAATCCAAACTTATGCATCTTTTCTCCAAATTTCAAGTAAAATAAAAATAACACTGCCAATTTGATGTATTTTTAGGTACTGTACAAGTTTACTTAGTGCATTAAATTAGAATTAATCAGTAAAAGTTTGTAAATCATAACTGATAAGATTTTATAGAATTTTATTAATAAAATTTTATAAAATCTTATAATACATAAATCTTTATTAATTAATTCTAACTTTATGCACTAAGTAAACATGTACAGCACCTAAAAATACATCAAATCGGTAGGGTTATTTTTATTTTGCTTGAAATTTGGAGAATAGATGCATAATTTTGGATTTTTGATCAAAAAAGTCAAATTTAAGCATCTTTTCTCCAAATTTCAA